>PVJD01019817.1:0-10827 GCA_004026545.1 Mormoops blainvillei
ACATATCTGGGCTGCGTGTCAGGTCCCTAATAGGGGGCATGTGAGAGGCAACCACACATCGATGTTTCCCTCTCTCCCTCCCTTCCCCTCTCTCTAAAAATAAATAAATAAAATCTTTAAAAAACAATTAGAATAATTAGAATTTTATTGGGACTCTTTGCTTCATATTTATAAACTTCACAAATATATAACCTAGCTACTAACAATTCCTGGTGACAATAACTATTCTTTTAAAAGGATGAAACATTATACTGTTTAGCTAAATAAAGGACAGACAGGAAATGAGGGGACTGATGAGACTGTCATTTGGAAGAAAGTTGAAGCTTCTTTTCAAAAGAGTTTTAGTGACTGGAAGGGCTAATCCTTTAACTACCACCCCACCCTTCCCTCCCTTAATCTATCAGCACATTAAAGGAAGAGCTGACCCATACTAAAAAGGAAAAATGCTAGAATCCAGAAGAATGAGAACAAGCTGCTTCATAAATTATGGAAGCTAAGTTGTCGAAGATTTAGTGCTTTAGAAAGTTAAATCTACATTAGGTATGATATAAAAGGAAATACTCATTACCTGGCTTTTTATGATTTCACCTTTTTTTAAAGAAGTGCACTTTTTTAAATTAATGTATAATATTACGTTCAGGTGTTTTCAGAGTTCTACTGTTATTTTTTAAATAACTGTGTTCAAAATTAGTGGTATTTACCTGGATCTTGGCTTAGAACACTTATAAAGCGTCATGCAGTCAAAGACCACATAACCAAAGCTAATGACAGGTTATTCTAAATAAAAGCAATACCTCCTCCAAAAACTATTCACTTACAGGTTTAAACTGTACATGGAAATACATTTAAAATATTATGTTACAGATCACAAATTTCCAAAGCTAATTCCTAATTTTAGCTCCAAATTCCACCATATGCAATTCTTTTAAAAAGTACAAATCTAGTCTTGCTGGTTTTCAAAATTAAATTGTGTATTTATATTAAAAATCTGATGGTAATATTTCAATATCATCTTTTTAAAAGTATGCAGAATACAAGAAAGCTCAAAAAGTTGAAAGTGGTAAGGACCTAGATTAAGTAACACCTAAAAGGTATGTTAAAGATTCAGAAAGTAGGAAAGGTATGTTAGCATACCTTCTAAATGTAATTTAATCTAGGTCATTACCTATATGTATACATCTCTTCATTTTATATCATAAATGAATCTTAAAATATGTATATGTGAATCAAATTATAAAGTAAGTTAATGCAGTGATACTTGTTTTTACAAGATAATTCTGTCCATCTACTTAATCAAGTATAGAAGTATCATTAAGTTTGTAAATTAAGATGGTCAGCTTCAAGAGTTGTTTTCAAATGGGACACACCTGCATGTGCAGCTTTCTTCAAGATCATTTCCAACAATTTTATTTTTAAGGCTATTGGACTAATTTCTAAATGTGGTAAGTTGAACAAAATCAATACTAAACGACATACCTTTCAGATAAATTAAGGCTTTGGTGAAGAGGTTCTAATTTTTGACAGGTCTCTAGGCTGTCAACAGATGTCGAAGGCAATGGGTCTGATTGCACCTTGCTGGCATCACATAAATTAGCATCGTTTCTAGGTAGGGTCTTTCTGAATTTTCGTCCTAAATCCGTCCATAGGACATTCGTCAACATAACTTTGAGTTGCCTGTTACACACATAAATAATTAATACATACAGTACTAAACAATGTATAATACATGAATTCATCACAAACTATAACAAATGAAAACCTCCAGGAATTCTAAATTTCAGTTCTTCAAACAATTAAATATTATAGTAAATATCAAAAGTAAAAAATTTGCCTAACCATTTCCAAATATACATTAAAAATCAAAGCCTATTTCACTTAAACTGGGATTTTTTCAGAATTCTGTCTGTTATTCTACAACTGTAGTCACACACATGTACAGCTGCTGGATTCCTGGTAACCCATTTGTGCCTACTCTCACTGTTAGTGGAACAATGCACATCTTCACATCTCACAAAGAGGCAACCACCAAAAATGTTTCTCTTTTAGCATTTACTGATTTGGAAAACACTGTTAAACCTAAAGGTGCAACAGTACACCATCTATAGTCTTAAGCCTATATAGTCTTAAAATACATATATAATTTTACCTTGTTTCTAAAAATAGGTCAATTTAAAACATTTACTTTTATTGTACCCATACCAATTTCAAAATTAAAACTGATAACTGCAAGCAGTTCCTGCTTTTTGCATTACATTTTTCCCATTATTCATTCAACATATATTCTGGCTGATAATCATGGAACCATAGAATATAGTTTTTGCAGCACTGTAAACAGGCTACCAAGTAGTCTTGAAACAATGCCAAATGAGGGATGGTTGAAAGAATTAGAAGTATTTCATCATAAGAGTATCTATTCGACTCCTTGTTACCAGTCTTACATTCTGTTTAACAGAACTGTTAAAACTGTTTAAGTATGTTTAACAAACATACGAATATTAAGAAATAAAAAGCAAAGTGCTCATGGGTTTTAAAGATGAAATGATCTTAAAGCCACTTGTTTACAGCAGCCACTTGGGACTGTTATCTCCAGGACCTCTGAAAGGAGGGGTTACTGGTCTTCAGGGAAACCTCCACAGAACGAAACTCCACACATTCTGAGATTTTAAAAATTAACCTATAGGTTTTAGAATTATTACTAAGGAATAAGACATGAGTGGCATTTCTTTGAATAAGTAAGAAGAATTCATTCTTTTTTCCATAAATACTTACTGAATACCTGCTAGCTGATTAACTCCAGAATCTGGAGATTCAGCAATGAACAAGATGGTTATAATTCTCCCTTAATAGAGTTTATATTCCAGAGAAGAATTACCCAATTAATTACTTAATTACAATTGTGATGAGTGATATGAAGGAAAAGTACAAAATGACCACACTCCATCTGAACCAAGTCAGGAAAGGTTTTACTGAGAATATGTCATTTAAGCGGAAACCTCAAAGGACAGGCACTATCCAAGGGAAACAGGTGGACAATGTAGAGTTATCCAAAAGCGAGGACAAAATGGAAATGGTTCTGATATGAGGAATGCTTGTTAAAAGAAATTAAATGACTTACCTGGTTCGAGTGCTTAGAATGAAAAAGAAATGTGTACAAGACAAGGATGGCAGTTTAGGTGGGACCTTGTAGACTATATTAAGGATTTGACACTTTACGTCAATAACAATAGAAATCTTCTAGTTTTAACAAGAGGATGACGAGGTCAGGAATGCATTTTTAAAAGATCACTTTGACCTGGCTGGTGTGGCTCAGTGGATTGAGCACTGCCTGTGGACCAAAAGGTTGCCGGTTTGATTCCCAGTCAGGGCATATGCCTGGGCTGTGGGCCAGGTCCCCAGTTGGGGGAGTGCAAGAGGCAGCTGATCCATGTTTCACACATTAATGTTTCTCTCCCTCTCTTCCTCCCTCCTTTCTCCTATCTCTAAAAATAAATGAATAAAATATTAAAAGTTCGCTTTAATCTTTTATGAAGAATGAAATGGGAGCACTTAAGTCAAAGGACAATAAAAATAAATTTGGAGACATAATGGTGACTTTATCAGGGGTAGATGAGTGGAACGGTGGGAGCAGAAACCAGAACACAATGAGATGAGTAAATGGGAGATACAAAAAATATATACAGTTGACATATGGTTGTGAATAGAGGATACAGGACAAAACCTGAAGACAGATGTGAGGTACATGAAAGGTATCTAAGTTATTGGTTGATTAGTTAATTGGCTTAAGATAAAAAATATCTGTGTAAGTTTAAGTACTTATGAGAAGAGGTGAACAGAGTGGGAGAGGTTGAAGATACAGGAGACAGAATAATTAAAAAGTAAGTTTCCTAAGAAATGACATAAGAATGACCAATATTGAATATGCACTATATATCAGGCACTATGGTAAGCATTTTATAATGATTTACTTCATTTAATCCTCATAATTACTCTATGAGGTACAATGGTAACTGTTCTTCTGTAATTAAGACCAAACAAAATGATTAATAACTAAGCCCAGAATCCAAGATGATGGCAAAGCAGGTGGACGCTACACTAACCTCATCCCAGGACCAAACTGGAATCACAACTAAATTATTAAAAAACCATCCTAAATAACCAACTGAAGACTAGCTAGAGAGAAGCCTTATAACCAAGGACATACAGAAGAAGCCACACTGAGACTGGAAGGAAATGCAAAGGCATAAGAGAGCTGTCTGGGCACCCACTCACAGCAGCTGAAGTTCTGGATGCATATCTCGGCTGCGAAGGGGGACTCCCCATGAGAAGTGTGAGGTCTAAACCCCAAACCAGGCTTCCCAACCTAGAGCAGCAGAACCAGGAAAGGTGCCCCCACATAACATACTGCTGTAAAAATCAGCAGGGCTTCTGTCTGACGAGGAGGATGGCTAAAGACGCAGCCACCCTCTTAAAAGGCCACTTAGCCTGGGCTTTGGCAGAGAGAGGGCAGAGTGTACTACAGCCATGTGAGGCAAGTCTGGGACTGGTGACTCTGGGGAGAGAACCGAAGGGTCAACTTCAAGGATCCTTGTGATCAGTCATCTCCCCCATACCACAGAAGCCATCTTTCTCAGCAGCACACTTCCCTCCATGAGGCAACAGCTGGTGGGGCGGGGAGCAATAGTCTCTCCCACAGAAATCCCTTTTGCCCCGCTGTGTGGAGCACAAGCCCAGCTGAGCAGTATGGCCAGAGGCTCTTCTAGTGACTAAGCTTAACAGATAGCCTGCAGGTGGAGTAGGAATTCTGGGTGCTTTGAGATTGTTGTTGACCTGCCCCCAGGACCAGTATTGGTAAAAGCCAGCCTTGGTGTGCAGATTGGTCCTTTCCACACACATCCACACCCAGTAGAGAGAACCACAAACTGTGGATAGCTAATAACTCCAAACAGGTTGCCCAGGGCCAGTCACAAGAAGCATCTGACATAGGACAGCACCAGTCTTTGCAGATCTATGTAATACACAGAAACAATCACAAATAGACAGCCAAAATAGGAAGGCAAAAAAACAGACCCCAAATGCAAGAACAAGAGAATTCTCCAAAAGAAGAGCTAAATGCAATGAAGGCAAGCAATTTATTAGACACAGAGTTCAAAGTAATGATTATAAGGATGCTAAACGGCATGAAAAACGACATAAAAAGCATGAAAAAGGACCAGTCAGTGAAAGATGCCAGACAAAAAAGAATATGCATACTATGTTTTTATGTATTTGCAACTCTAGGAAGATAAACTTAATCTTTGGTAGTAGACAGTAGATTAGCAATTGCCTAGGGTTGGAGGTGGGAAGGTAGGAGGATAAGAGTTAGAAAGGGCACATGAAAAGGATCTGATGATTTGGTTGTTCCACAGACTGTGGTGGTGGTACTATGGGACTGCAAATTTGTTAAAATGCATCAAAATATACACATAAAATGCATATATTTCATATGTAAATGATACATCAAAAAGGTAATTAAAAGCCATTTAGAAAATGCAAAAACATCCTACCTTAAGAAAATGAGTCTACCTTATTACTATTCCTCATCAAAGCCAAATCACAAAAAATCAAATGGCTAACATTTTTATTAACTTAATTCATACAAGTACACTTTGCTAAAATTTGTAAAGACTTTTTTTTTCTTTTACTGATTCCAGAGAGAGGGGAAGGGAAGGAGAAAGAGAGAGAGAGAGGAACCTCAATGTGAAAGAAAACATCAATCATTTGCCTTTTGCACTGTTTGTGGGTTTTGACCAAACCCACAATCCAGACATGTGCTCTGACTGGGAATAGAACCAATGACCTTTCAATTTGGGGGATGATGTCCAACCAACTGAGCCATATCAGCCAGAGCCACTTTTCAAAATTTGGATTGAAAAATCCATTAGTATAACTTCAGAGACTCTAAGAAATAATCATTACTATACTCTGCCCTGGAGACCACCTTCCCAGTACAGTCAAGCCTCAGTTCTCGAACATATCCCATCTCACACAATTAAGTTCTCAACCAAGTTCACAAAAAAAAAGTCTCACTTGTCGAACAACACCTATTCTCAACCTGTCAACCCTCTCATGCTGATACCTGTGTGATCATTCACATGTCTCTTAGGAGACCAACAAAGGAGATTTGGTTTTCAAACAAATCATTTCTCAAACAGCCTTCTGGAACAAATTAAGTTCGAGAACCAAGGTTCCACTGTACATGAATTTGTTACCTGGTAACTAACCAAATGTATTAGCAAGCATCTTTTGAATGAGAAAGGTACTGCAGCTGATTGTTTAAAATTTAAAACACTGATACCAAACACATAGGGGTACACAGCTTTGGACTTAAAGGTACTACATACATCACTAGTCAACTGAATACTTCAAATCCATAATCCATACAGTTAACAGAATTGCGTCTCTCTCCCCTAGTCCCCTTTTATGTCTTAGTACACTCGAGCTGTAACAAAAATCATAGACTGGGTGGCTTAACAACAAACATGTATTCCTCACAATCCTGGAGAGTGGGGAGTCCAAGATCAAAGCGCCGGCAAATTCAGGAAGTGGCAAGAGCCTACTTTCTGGTCCATAGACAACCATCTTCTCACTGTGTTCTCATATGGCAAAAGGGCTAAGAGGGCTCTCTAGGGTCTCCTTCTTAAGGGCATGAATCCCATTCACAAAGACTCCACCCTCATGACCTAATCACCTCCCAAAGGCCCCATCTCCTAATACCATCACACTTGAGTATTAGGATTTCAACATAGGGATTTGGGGGAGGGGAAGACAACACACACACTCAGTCCATACACATATTTAATTTCAGGTATACGGTACTTCCAGTTTCTTTATCACCTATTGATGATAACCTTTTTCCTCTGAAGCTGCTATTATTACCCATTTACATCATATCTCACTGGCATCTAGCACCAGCTTCCTGGACATGCAAATCTGAACAGCATACAGGGCCCTGAGTCAAGGCCCCAAACTTGTTTTAATGTTCTGCTATTGCTATCTTGAAAGTCTTTGAACTTGTGTTTCCTAAATAAACTGACAGGATAATACAATATGCACATGAGCAGATCGAAGATATTCACAATATGTACATCCACCACTTTGGCTGTTCCATTCACATACAGAATTTCAGATGTTCATGAGGAGAAAATTCTGGTGGACTCACCACGTGTGAGAGTTCTGTGAGATTCAAAGTGAGAATAAGACAAGCAAGAGGCACTGAAAGTCCTGAAAGGCTACATATTTCGTTCGAACCACTCAATGGTTTCAACATATACACACAAAGGTAATGCCGTCCTACAAAACACGAATAACCAAGGTACTCCACTATTTCCTTTATTTTTTTAATCCTCACCTGAGGATATTTGTTTTTTCACTGCTTCTAGAGAGAGAGGAAGGGAGAGAAGAAGGGAGAAAGGGAAACATCGATTGGTTGCCTCCCATATGCACCTGGAGTGGGGAATGTACTCTCTCAGACCAGTGATTGAGCCAACAACCTAGATATGTGCCCTGAACTGGAACTGAACTTGCAATGTTTTGGTTATCAGACGATGCGCCAATCAATTGAGCCACACTGGCCAGGGTTATATCCTTTTTTACTTGAGTTAATTTCTTGTATTAGCAAACCACTTACACTGAAAATGATGACACTGCAGGAAAGGAAATGAGGGCAACTCTGGGTTCCTTTTACTTTCAGTCATTCCTTACACATCAGTATGCCAAAGGTAAAGAGTACTGGTGAAATGTGGATGTATAAAAAAGTAAAATAAAAGCAACAGGGTTAGTTTTGTGCAGCATTTCCACTGCTATGGTAAGAATGAAATATACATATGCAAAGTAAGAAACATAAATTATAAATTATAATTTAGTAAGTGCATATAAAGGTTCAATGCTCTTATATCTAAATATAAAAGTGGCAGCTCACAATATAAAGGTGAACAATAAAATTCATCCTAATAATTTAAATTTTTTTAACTTAAAACATATAAATATAAATAATACAACATACAAGTTGAGACACAGATAACAGAAGAAAAAAGTTTTATACTTTAGTGCTGTGATATAATGAGAAATATATAATTGGTCTTTGACTCCGGTAAACACATCAAGATGCTGAAAGGGTGACGCACCCAAAGAGGTCATGGAAGCTCCACACCCCAAGCCCAAACCTTGTCTTTTATATCTCTTCCATTTGGCTGTTTCTGAATTTTATCCTTTATAATATACCTATAAATGTAAGTAGTGTGTTTTACTGAGTTTTGCAAGCCATTCTAACAAATTATCAAACCTGAAGAGGGGGGTCATGAGATCCCCCAATTTATAACAAATCAGTCAGAAGTATTAATGACGAACCTGGGACTTGCAACTGGCATCTGAAGTGAGTACAGATTTGTGGAACTGAGCTCTCAACTGGAACCTAAAGCTAACAGCAGATAGGTATTGTGAGAATTGAACTGACCTGTATAAGATACCCAGTGTAGCCTGGGAGTTGAAGAAATGGTGTTGGAAAATATCCACACGCTTTGGTGTCAGAAGTGTTGTGAGTAAAAATAGTTTGTAATTACCTTTATTTAACAACATTTTTTCTGGCTTTATTTTTAACCCTCACCCAAGAATATGCTTATTGATTTTAGAGTAAGAGAAACATCAATGCGAGACTCTCATACGCATGCCAACCAGGGATGGATCCACAACAGAGGTATGTGCTCCAACCCGGAATCAAACCCGTGTCCAAGTTCACGGAGTGACACCCCAACCAACTGAGCCACAATAGCCAGGGTTTTTTCTAGATGTTTTTTTTAACCCACACCGAGGACATTTTTTCATTTTTAGAAAGAGAAACATTGATGAGAAAGAGAAACATCAATTGGTTGCCTCAGGTATACACTGTATGTGCCTAGAACAGGGATCATACATGCCCGGACCAGAGATCAAACCCACAAACTTTTGGTTATGGGACAACACTCCAACCAGCTGAGTTGTACCAGCCAGAATCTTTTACAAGCTTTTTAAACAAGGGACAGGCACTGGGGTTGCCCTTCCCTCCACTTTTGCAAGACCCACCCTGTCCAGCAGTAGTAACTTCCAGAGGGTTTAAGGAACCAGTGACCCTATTTCCTATTCATTTTCCTCTTTTCTTCCTTTTTGGGAGCCAGACATTAAAGACTATAACATTCAAAATTAAATGCATAAAAGGGGGAAATCCAAAAGTTACCGTATATACACAGGGAAAGGTTCAAAAAACACCAGACAAGACCTTAAGTTTATAGGTTATGCTGAACACTGACAAAGACACAGCCTCTAACAATCAAAACAAGAAAAATAAGTAAAACTTAAAATGGGAAAGTATGGGCCATTCAAAGAAAAAAAAATCAACAAAAACTGTCCCTAAAAAAGATCTGATGGCAGAGGTACTAGAGAGTCCTTGAAACAGCTGTGTTATAGTGCTTGTTTCAGCAGCACAAATACTAAAACTAGAATACAGAGATTAGCATGGCCCCGGGCGACGATGACACCCAAGTTCGAGAACCATTCCATATTTTAAATAACAGCAATATTAAAGGCACTGAAAGAACTAAAGGAAGATCTGGCAAAAGTCAAGAAAATGATATATGAACAAAATGGAAATATCAGCAAAGAGGGAGAACACCTAAAAAGAAACCAAAAAGGAATTCTAGATCTAAAAAACAGTAATTAAAATAAAATTCACAGGAATTCAAAAGCAAATTTCAGCAAACAGAAGAATCAATGAATTTAGAAGGATGCCTTAATGACTGTCTTCCCAATTTTACAGAAAAGCAACTAAGGACTAGAGGTTATGTCAATTACCCTTGATAAGCAGTATCTACACCACAGGAAGGGAGTGTAAGAACCCAGAACTAGTAGCGAACAAAAATTTGCCAAGCAAAAAGAAAAAAAAAAAAATTTGCAAACTTAAAGATACAACAGTAGAAATTATCAGCACTGAGAAAAAGAAAGAAAAAAACACAAGAAAATTAACACAGACAAAGGGATGAGTGAGACACCACCGAACAGACCAATATACATACTATGGGATCACCAGGAAGAAAAGAAACAGAGAAAGAGGCAGAAAAATATCTGAAGAAAAAGTGGCTTAAAACTTCCCAAGTGGGACTTCCAGTCAAGATGACAGCATAGACAGACATGGCTCACCTCTCTGCACAACCACACTCTAAAATAAAGAAAAGTCATCACTCAGAACCGTCAGAAATTGAATTGAATGGCAGTCTGACAACTCAAAATCAAGTTGAATGGAAGTTTGACAACTACGGAATTAAAGAAACCACATCCGCAGACTGGTAGAAGAGGCACAAATGCTGAACAGGCTGGTTCCACTCCTACATGGATAAAAATTCGGGAGAGATATCTCAGGAGTGAGGAGTCCCAACCCACGCCAGGCCTCACAGCACAGGATTCCAGGAGCAGAAGGATAAATCCCCACAACTTCCGGCTGCAAAAACCAGCAGGGATTGAGTCCATGGAAGAAGCTGCAGGAGCGCCAAGCAGTTCCTCTTAAAGACCCTAAACACGGACTCACGGACTCAGACTCAATCCCTCTGAGCTCCAGCTCCAGAGTAACAGCTTCAAAGGCGCCAGTGGCATACAGGGAGAACTGAAGTGTCTGGCATCAAGGTGAGCAGAGGCCACTGTCCCTTTGCTAAACCCTCCCCCCACAGACCCTGTAAACTGGTGCCATATCTGAAACTGTTAACCTGGCTATTAAAGGTCACCCGGAGGCTCTGCCCCACCCAACACAGGGGCCCACTCAAGCTG
>PVJD01019818.1:0-10828 GCA_004026545.1 Mormoops blainvillei
TTCCACTCCTCGGCTTCCCTCGACCCCTCAACCTGCCTTTGCTGACAAAATAGCTTAATGTCACCTTCCAACTGCTTGAGCCCAAGGCTTCCCATTTCAATGTCTCATTCATGGGTCTTGCTCTCTCCAGCCCCTCAGTGGTAGCGTGGGTTGCTTTTCTCTTTCTTGAAAATGAACACATTCTGGCATACAGGACACTTAACATCGTTTTGCATACAATTAGATATTCCGATCCTTTATGACAAACATGTATTTCTATTGTAAGTATTAATAGCCAGCACTTAGCTCATTTAGTGCTCACAAGTCGTAAGGTAACTATTGTTATTATCTCCATTTTACAGATGATGAAACTGAGGCACAGAGAAGTTTAGTAACCTCAAACAAAAGTGAAGTAAAAACTAAATGGTGGGGCTGCGTCTCACACCCAGGTTTTGGATTCTAGAGTTCCCATGCATATTCTCTTCGTTAAGTTGCCCCTGTCTTTATAAACAAAATTATAAAAAGTAAAGAACAAAATGAAAGCAAAATTGCCTTGTTGGCGCTCCTCCTGCCACCACTGTTTTTAAAACACCAATCATCTTGTGTTCAGACTAGGCATTCAACACCGCTTGTGACTTGCCTTGGGTCCTCTCAGCCTGCCATTGTGCAAGCAGGTGGAACATGACAGCACTTGCCTGTGCTGCGCTGTGCTGTATTTCACTTTCTGCCATAGGGCTGTGGGAATCTGTTCTGCCATTCTCAAGCATACACAAGTGTGTTGTGCAAGAGAATTAACTCGTGATGTAGCGAGCCTTCACTAATGGATATGGGCGCTGCAGAGAAGCGTTCTCTTCTTCTGTCCCTCCAGCGGATAATTCTGAAGGACTTTCCTCATGGCTCCCCAGTGAGATCTACCCCTAGTTTTGCCACTTGAAAACATACCCTGCTAATGACTTTCTTTCCATTTCTGCCTCAGTCTTCCCAGTTTCCTCCCCCTGTTCCCTAGGATCATGTCCCAACATTAACATATATATGAAAGTCCTTGTCTCAGGCTTTATTTTGTGGAGGAAATCTAGGATAGGACAGAACACTACTCAATAAGATATGTTTAACTTGATTTTTCACACTTCTCTACTTTCTCATACACTTTTTCATTGAAGCCTCCAAAATTTACTTGGAATTACCTTGGTGTTGATATTATCTCATTTTTAATAAAGGTGTTTGTATATTACAATTATATATGTGATTTAAAAAAAAAATATGCAGAACATGAAAAGACCATGTTTAGCATATGGGCTTTTGTCCTCATCTTTTGTCTTTGGTTGCAAGATGGTTGTTGTACCTGCAGACATTATGTCTGCATTCAAGGCCAAAAGATTGGGAGAAGGGGCAAGCCATGCAAGCTGAATCTATCTATTCTGTCTAATAAAGAAGTCATTATTTCTTCACATTCCCAGAAGATGTCTGTTTTGTCCTTATTAGCCAGACCTGGATCACACGGTCCTCCCTGTTGGCAAAGAAGCTAGGAAATTGGAGAAGATTCCCACGATTGGCTTGACTTGATCATGACTCAATACTCAGACCTGGACACATTTCTGCAGTGAACTACAGTGAGCTTCTATTAAGAAAGTATGGATAAGCCCTGGCTGGTGTGGCTCAGTGGCTTGAGTGCTGGCCTGCGAACCAAAGGGTCGCTGGTTCGATTCCCAGTCTAGGGCACATGCCTGGGTTGCGGGTCAGGTCCTGGGCAGGGAGTGCGCAAGAGGCAACCACACATTGATGTTTCTCTCCTCTTTCTCCCTCGTTTCCCCTCTGTCTAAAAAATAAATAAAATAAAACCTTTAAAAGAAAGTGTAAGGGGAAAATCGAGATCATTTAGGGAATTAAATTCTTATGTCTTCATTAATCCTTATATTTAACATAAATAGTATTTTTATAAGTTTCCCCTTTCATTTACTATATCATGGATATCTTTATATATCAATACACTGAGATCTATCTTACACTTTCAAAACAACTCATACTGAAATGTTTAGGTATGAAGTATTAGAATGTCCACAAGTTACTTTGAAATGTATAAAAAACAAGATTAATGATGCATGAATGGATAGACGAATGGGCAGATAGATACAATATGATAATACAGAAACAGGAAAGTGTTATTTGTAGAAGCTAAGTGGTGAGTATATGGGTGCTCGTTGTGCTATTCTTTTACATTTTACTATTCTTTCAGTTTTTCTATATATTTCAGTATATTCATAGTAAAATGTTGGTGAAAGTATTACTCAAATTGAAGAATGTGTACAAATGTGTATGAAAAATAAATTGGAAAATGATCCCTTTTGCTATCAAATTATAATTAGGACACATGCTAAGTGTGTGAATGTGATTTTGTGGATTAAAAAAGCACATGTTGGTGTTTTGTCTTAAAGGGCGTTTGTTGGTTTCTGAAAGAGCAACATTTAGTAACGATCTTTGCAGATGGCATTCACTGTGATCTCCACTACTCAAATTGATAATCATTGGGCCTAGTTTTGATCCAACGGCATATGGACATTTGAATAATGCAGAAAGTATATTCAAGTAGAATCTGCAGACTTTTCATGATTATTTCTGGTGTCACATTTTTCATCATTCATAAGCTGATGGTCATTTATGAAAGATGCCGGGAGCCAGAGGAATTCACCGGGACCCAACTAGAATAATTATCAGGGTGTTTCAGCAACAAGGATCAAATTAATACCTTAGTAAAGAGAAACTGAAAGACACCACCTCAGTATGATCTTACATTAAACTTGGACATCTTTGGACCTTTGGGTGTTTTTTAAGCCTTTTGAGCATTTTTAAATAGAAATAAACTGTGGCTTAAAAAAAAAGTACAGGTCAACTGCTCTATTGAAATACCCACAGTTTGAAAGAGCGTAATTTTAAGGCGGGTATACGAGATTAAAAATTGTAACTGAGCCCTGGCAGGTGTGGCTCAGTGGATTGAGTGCTGACCTGTAAATCGAAAGGTCACCGGTTCAATTCCCAGTCAGGGCATATGCCTGGGTTGTCGGTCAGGTCCCCAGTTGGAGGCATGTGAGAGGTAACCAATCGATGTATCTCTCGCACATCGATGTTTCCCTCCCTCTCTTTCTCTCTCCCTTCCTCTCTCTAAAAACGAATTTAAAAAATCTAAAAAAATTCTAACTAAAAAGCATACTGTGGCAATTCCTAATCTGAGTTTGTTTGTGTCTTTCACATTTCTTTTTTTTTTTTTTTTACCTTTAGAGCAACTTTGGAGTTTTTGTGGACCGCTTATCCAAAAATACAGATACTTTATCCACTCTACTTCATCTTAACACCAATCTCCTATCTTGTTTGTTAAACAGGGACCAGGCATATGTAGACTGAAAGGACATCTGGGTAACCTGAATACTGACTGAATCTACAATTGCTTTATAACCTGACCTCCTCCAAGTTCAGCGGCAAGGCAATCTTGAGACAGAAGCTCTGAGAAAGCCAAGGGATGAATTAAGTGAGGGTCCTCACTTAACACAGTCAACAGGTTCTGTGACTTTAAGCGAAATGACACATAGCAAAACCAATTTCACCATAGTTTAATTGATAGAAACAAGAGTTAGGTTCCTATAGAATCTCATTAATGTTTTAATAAAACAATGATATTTGAGGACCTGTTGTACATAGTAGAGGCGTTAGAGAGATAATTTAATCTGAAGATTGGCGTGGAAATAAAAGTTATAAAAAGTCCCAGGGACGTAGGCGTAAGGGAAGGGCTGGGCCACAGCAGGAAAGGGAAAGGGGGAAGCAAACAGACAGGTTAGGCAGGGGTTTATCACTACCTCTTTACAATAGGAGAGAAGATAAACTATGTTTATACCAGGGAGAGTGGTGTGTTTATACAGAGAAGTGCTATACTTTGGAGAGCCAAGTGCCAAGAAAGGGAAATGCTGAAACTAAGAAACTAAGAACTAGGACTGAAAGGTTGCTTATACACTAAATTAGAGAGAGAGAAGGCTAAACTGGGCTCACGGGTGAGAGTATCGAGGGAACCAGTGACCTCGGAGAGAATAAGCAAGGCTAGCCCTAGCCAGAAGAGGAAGAGTCAAATTGCATTGTCTGGCACTTCCAGAACAGCTTGGCATATAATAGTGGTGATAATAAGTATTCTCTTGTTCTTGGCTTTGATGGGAGTGCCAGATACAGCATGATGATGGCTTTTGGTTTGATGCAGACTTCGTTATCATATTAAGTAACTATCCGTTCTGTTCAGGAGGGGAAGAATCCTCCCTTCTTTAGTTCTTATGGCTGCACTAGCAATAAAATAATAAAATTAACACAAGAGTAGATGAACAGGAGAAAAAACAATTCAATACCTGCACACCAAAGAACCACAATGTTCAGATCATAAAATGAGGCTCCGAGAAATGACAGCACCAGGCACCTTTTTTATACTTTTTAGACGAACAATGAATGTGTGAGAAATTGACAGGACAAAGAAAGTTAGTGCTCACTGGAAACCAATCTAAGTAAAGTTTGGTCATTTATTAATGAGAAATTTAAACAAAGCAGTAAATTAGAAAAGAGGAAGTAAGAGTTGATTATAGAGACTTTTTGGCTCTGAGTTGTTTAACTCTAGCAATAGGGGACTCTTCCAGGTTGGGGTAGGACACC
This sequence comes from Mormoops blainvillei, assembly GCA_004026545.1. Taxonomy (NCBI): domain Eukaryota; kingdom Metazoa; phylum Chordata; class Mammalia; order Chiroptera; family Mormoopidae; genus Mormoops; species Mormoops blainvillei. The sequence goes on from PVJD01019818.1 coordinate 4,657, forward strand.
TTTCCCAGGGGACATTGATTTTCTGCATTCAAGGAAAGAAGGGAGGACCAAGGTACCCTTCTGGCACCGGTTGCTGGTCAAGCAACTTTAATTCAAAATAATCAGCCCTGGCTGGTGAGGCTTGGTGGATTGAGCGTCGGCCTGGGTACCAAAGGGTCACCGGTTCGATTCCCCAGTCAGGGCACGTGCCTGGGTTGCAGGCCAGGTCCCCAGTTCATGTTTCTCTCCCTCTCTGTCTCCCTCTCTTCCCCTCTTTCTAAAAATAAATAAAAAAAATCTTTTTAAAAAGCCAAAATAATCAATATGCTCCTGTAGGATATTTTGAGGTGGCCAGTCTTGGACCTGACATTTCCCTCCTTTGAAATTTCCCTGGATATTTCATATATTAAAAGCTGGACTGGCTGCCGTGGAGAAAAAGAAATGGGTTAAAAGCCGAGTGGTAAGAGAGCTGCAAAGAGAGAAAAGAACATAGATTATAACGAGGACGAAAGAACAGAAAAGAACAACCCCATTAAAGCGGTCCCCCATTCCTGGGAATATGTCAGTCCAATACAATGTCTTTCCTTCATTTATCTGATGGAAAATTTTAACCTTTTCTTTTAGGCTAGATACTATTTGTCAAGTTTGGCTTATGTAGAAACAACATTTTTCAGTGATGATTGCATTAGCTCCTCCTCGCCGGGCATATCAGGGTATCTAAGGCATGATACTTTTGTTTTGTTTTTAATTTTTATTGACTTTATTGGGGTGATGCTAGTTAATAAAATTATATAGGTTTCAGGTGTCCAGTTCTATAATACATCATCTGTACATTGTATTGTGTGTTCACCATTCCAAGTTAAGCCTCCTTCCATCACTATTTACACCCCCTTTCATCCTCTCCTACCTTCCTCCCCACCCCCTTTCCCTCTGGTACGACAATTTTGAAGTACAACTGAGGCTTAGCTCGTACCTTCTGACTAGAGCAATCCCAGGGTTTTCACAGTGGTGTTGAACTGTCGTTCCATGACCATGGAGAGTTTTAAGATTGCCTTCTCTAATTCAGAAACCAAAGCTGAGGAATAAGCCCCTTAGCACTGAAAAGAACTTGGAGCTGTGATGCACAAACGGATTTTCTCTGATTTCTCTACTGGCATGTTTATGCTGCACAGCTTTATGAACAAGGGAGCCTAAATGTGTGATTTGACTGACATTTGGGGAGAAGTTTTTGGTGAGAAAAGGAGCCAGGTGTCTGAGTCCATCTCACAGTCTGACCCTTCAGATGGGAAAACATTATTATAGGTTACTATCACATAAAATAAAAAGACCAGTGTGCTTTACAGACAAGGTTCAGATAGAATCCTGGAATCTGCAATTCCCAGGATCTGAAGTATTTCACGATTTCTGTCGGTATTTACACATCCTGTCAATCTGTGATTGCAGAACAGATTGCAAGACAGATTGCAAAATAGACATATAGAAGGCCCATGGTCTGGCTTCGGCAGCCATAAAGATTGGCCCTGTCACCCGGCCGAGTATCAGGCAGCTTCAACATCCCCAGTTGCAGAAGGGTGGCTTGTTAGCCATTCAAAATATGTGGCGATTTGGCAGACATTTGTGTCAAAAAGAGTAATGCGGGAGTCACTTACAATTTCCTTGGTAAGTTTGAAAAGGCCACCTGTGGAATCAAACCACAGAGTTTTTGTCACCCAGGAAAAGTCCAGTATCATGTCTGTTTTAGGGAAACATTCTAATTTATTGTCTTTATCTGGGTAAGCAACAGTCCTTCAGCCTCTATAGAGTTTTTCCTCTGCCCAAATGACTTACCGGGAGAGGCAGAGTAATGTCTCTCTTGTCGTAGACACCATGCTTTGTCATTCACCTGCCTTCTGTACTTAGTCCACTGGGCGTTTACAGTGGCAGGAACAAACACTAGTTCAGGCTTCTTTATACTATTGAGATGTTGACATAGACAACAATCAGGTCGATTAGCTAATGTGGCCGGCCTTTGGTAAACTAGCATGAGAGTGTCGATTTGTACCTGGCCTGTTGAAGAAGATAGCAAGACACAAGTTGAAAAGAGTCCATGGAGGAAACTTAGAGGGAAAGTAGGATAGATGGAGACAAGCATTGTCCAGTTAGCCTCCTAATAAATGATTAATAAATGTGGAAAAAATGTTCATTAATTGAGTATAGGTGTTTTGTTTTAAGGGAACGGTAATAAGTGAAAAGTAAATTTTTTAATCTGTGATCTTGGGAAAAGCTGTCTACATCATGGTGCCATCTGTTTGGGGGGCCTGGGGATTGGCCCCTGAAATCCTAGTTTAAGGTCCCCTGCAGGGACTATTTCCCAGTTGTCTTTTTTTAAAAAAGATTTTATTTATTTATTTATTTTTAGACAGAGGGGAAGGGAGTGAGAAAGAGAGGGAGAGAAACATCAATGTGTGGTTGCCTCTCCCACGTCCCCCACGAGAGACCTGGCCTGCAACCCAGGCATGTACCCTGACTGGGGAATCGAACCGGCCATCCTTACCTTCGCAGGCCAGCAGTCAACCCAGTGAGCCACACCAGCCAGGATCCTTCCCAGTTGTCTTGAGAGAGGAGGCCTGGGTTTATTTTGGTATGCCTTGCATGGATCTAGGGGAAATTTTATTTTGATGGCCATGTAGGTTGTTAGCAGTACCTTATAAGGTCCTTCCCAGCAAGATGACAGCACGTGTTTTCTTTTAAAGACCTTGATGTAGGCCAGGCTAATACTCAATCCACGGAGCCATGCCAGCCAGGGCTAAGTTCAGTTTCTTAACAGATCTTTCCTGAAGTCCTTTTAATGTCTAGATTTTTAATTTCTGTTTGCCCTGGTGATTAAGGACGGTATAGGGAATGAAAATTTAATGACTGTCTCAGAGTTTCTGCAAGTAGATGGTTAATTTCTGCTGTGAAATGAGTTCCTTGGTCTGATTTAATCCATAAAGGAATGCTGAAATAGGTAATAATCCCAGTTACTGGTTTCATTACCACTGTCATGCCATTAGCGCTACAGTCAGGTACCATTCAGACCACCCACTAAACATGCAGCAATGACCAAACAGTGAAAATAATGGGCGTTAAGTCTATAAAATCCATTTGGAGTGTGGCAAAGTGCAGTGTGGTCCTAGGAGGGCTTCTTCGGGTATATCGATTTCTTCCAGAAGTTTGGTGAGATTTACAAGTAGTGCACTGGGAAATAATTGGATCAGGAATTGTGTGGATGCCATGGCAAAACCAATTGTCTTTTGTTTCCTTAACTATCCCCCATCTGCACATATGACCCATTTGGTGGGATATAAGTATAGACCAAAAAGTCAAAAGAAAATGAGCTCTAGGATGTCCATGTGGCCCAATATATAACCCATCTAATAAGTGTTTGGTACTCTTTTGTACCCATTTTTTTTTAGACTGTGCGGCATGTGCTTGGTTGTTAATAGTATTAGTGACGGATAAAGGCAGGTTTTAAAATTGGGTAGAGAAAGGATAAGGGAGGTCCATTTTGAGCTGCATATTTAGCAGCTTTGTCAGCCCTGTCATTTCCTAAAGATAGAGTACCCGTTTCCTTGGTGTGGGCTGAAAAACAACAGTAATTTCGGAAGGGAGGTAAATAGCTTGTATTAGAACAGCAACTGCATGTCCATTAGCAATAGCAGCTCCTGCAGAAGTTAAGAATCTGTGGCATTTCCAAATTGTGCCAAAAGAATGACAGACTCCTAAAGCACATTTAGATAGTAGCAGTTTTATGAATCCAGTTTTTCCCTAGAGTTCTATAAATTATATCCAGTTTATTTTTATGATCTTAAAGTTGTTCGGAATCTGTGTTCAGAGCTCTTTTCAGGAGTCTCATTGAGGATGAAGCACTTATGTAAAAACGCGTCAGAGTAAAACAGTAACTTCCTATAAATGACAAAAGACTTAAAATGGCATGGTTAAAGATCTGATGACAATGCAATTGACAAGGAAATTTAGTTATTTCTGTAATACACATGTTAAAACAGTGACTAAAATTATGAGTGATAACATTATACCACGACATATCAGAATTTTAGGAATTTTATATAATTTAAAATAATTATCTACTTATATAGACACAACATAAAGAAGGTTTAGTATTATTTCTCATTTGACAATGCTTCCTAAATAGTTTAATGTATCAAAGAAGCCAAATTAGCTTAACATTCTCTTTTAAGGAGAGAGAATAAATCTTTGAGGTGTTCTAGGGGCCCTCTGGAAAACACCAAAGTTATTTTTAGGTCAATATGACTTAGTTTAGAAACTGATTTTGGGAAGTTTCTCAAAAATATTAAAAGGTTTTAGAACATTTCATCACATAGGATCATAGGTTACTATGAAACAATATGTAGTTAACAATTTAATCATGGTGACAAAGCCTTCATAGGCAATTATGGGAGGTTACACAGTTGTAGGTAAAAGTTAGTGCTCTTAATGTTAAGAAGACTCAATTTTAAGCCATCAAAGACTAGATGAAGACAGTACAAAGTACAGTTAGTAAGACACAAAATCTTTGCATTGTAGGCAGAAAACTTCTCATAATATTTTATCCGGCTCAGACCAATAGTCCAAGAAAGTTTTGTTCCTTTAGCAGATGAAAGAAAATTAACTTTTGGTTTTATATAAGTACATTATTAATATTAAAGTTAAAACAAAACAAAACAAAACAAAAAACCCTATAACAGCCCTGGCTGGTGTGGCTCAGTGAATTGAGCAGTGGCCTGTGAACCAAAGGGTCGCAGGTTCAATTCCCAGGCAGGGCACACACCTGGGTTGCGGGCCAGGTCCCCAGCAGGGGGCATATGAGATCCAACCACACATCAGTGTTTCTTTTCCTCTCTTTCTTCCTCCCTTCCCCTCTGTCTAAAAGTAAATAACATCATTTAAAAAAAAGCTAAAAATATCAGTCAGGGACATTAATTTTTTAAAAAAATATACAGAAACTTTTCCAGCTTAATCATACATAAAATTATCCAGCTTAATCGTGCATAAAAATTTTTCCCAAGATTCCTTTTTTATAAACATTTTACAACTTTCTGGGTCCATTTTAGTTTGCCCCTTGTTCTTCACCCATTCAGAAATAACCAACTTCATTTAGGACAAAGTCACTTTCACTTTCCTCAATAAAATGCATCTTCATAATTCAAATCTTTTCTTAGCCCAAAAACACCTTATCATTTTAGTAGCTTTAATGACCTATATTAGAATTTTTAACCCTTAGAAACCGTAAATTTTTAGTGAAAACTAAGAGGGAAACAATCAGGAACTGTTCTTTACTGGTAAATTTATTAACACATTTCAAAGTTTTGAGAAATACAGTTTGTCCTTAAACAACGTGAGGGTTAGGGGCACCAACCCCCCACCACGCTTTTGGAAATCACATGTAGCTTTTGACTCTCCCCAAACTTAACTACAATCATCCCTTGGTTTCTGCAGGGGATTGCTTCCAGGGCCCTCTAAAGATGCCAAAATCCATGGATGCTCAAGTCCCTTATATAAAGTAGTGTAGAACAATGCATACAGTTGGCTCTCTAGATCTGAAGAGTCTCAACACAAATCAAAAATATCCATGGTTGCTCGAATTCACAGATGCAAAACCCAAGGACACAAAGGGCTGACTGTACATTTATTGAAAAAAATCCACTTATAAGTGTACCCACACATTTCAAAATTATGTTGTTCAAGGGTCAACTGTGTATACTTCTTCATACTTATATTATTTATGAATACTTAATGGGACATTAGGCAAAATCAATGATTATCCCAAGCTATTTTCTTTTTTTATATAAATATCATTTCTTTAATTTTTTTAAAATTTATTAATCTGAGAGAGAGAGGGGGAAGAGAGAGACAGCGATTGGTTGTCCCACTTATTCACACGTTCATTGGTTGATTCTTGTATGTGCCCTGACTGGGGATCAAACCTGTAACCTTGGTGCATTGGACGAAGCTCTAACCAACAAATCTACCCAGCCAGGTCCCAAGCTATTTTCTCTGCTGACAAATGAACTTGACTTTTAGTACACCTAAGTAGAATAAAAATATTATATTAAATGTGGATAACTCTAAGTATATGCATTTAAAAAAATATACCAAGTTAAATTAGCTTTACCAAATATTTTTCTAGATCATGTGAATTTGAAAAACATCAGGG
>PVJD01019819.1:0-10826 GCA_004026545.1 Mormoops blainvillei
AACTTACCAAATAGTGTAAAATTGGTTGGGCCCTTATATCTGCATCTCCCAATGTCTGAGGCCACCCTCCAAAAATCCATGGCACACTTCCATATTTTTGTTATAATAGTAGAGGTAATTTATATTAACCTTCTCTTTGAAAACAACTTTTAAAAACCTAGATAAAATCTAAACAATGACTTTTTTAAACAATTGAAAAGCTAAAAAGGAAATAAAGTGTTACTTGCCTGCAATAAAGGGAAAATGAAGACCTAGAAAGATCAATGGGAACTGGAGACACTTTTGCCATGTAAATATTTTCCAAATCAGGAGATAGTTTTGATAACTTCATAGGACAAGGCAAACACAAACCAAAGGTCAAGATATATATAACATAGGGAGTCTAACATAAAATCCTTCCTTTAATAAGGTGGTACCCAAAAAGGCTCCATTTCCAGATTGTAGGATATGGCTCAGTCCTCACATAGAAATTTATCTTAGGTTCTACTTGCCTGATATGCAGGGAATCCTGAGACTTAAAATTTATTGTTGCCCGCAACTAAGAGTATCCTCAATAATCCCCCAAATATTCCATTTGACAAAGGCAAATGAAGATCCTCTCTAAAGGAACGTGACTCCTTCCTGACCTAAAGTTATTGCTATAGATAATTGTTAAATAGTGATGTTCAAAATTACCAAGCACATAAACAAACAAGGCACCAAAGGCAAGGAAAAGCACAAAAACAGATGAAAAAGAGACACACAAAATTTTAGTTAATGGAATTATTAGACACAGACCATAAAATGTCTATGCTTACCATGTTTAAATACATAAAAAAGGAAATCCTACTTCTGGTCAGTGTAGAATAGCAGAGACCAATTTACTCTCATTCTTGAATAACCACAAACTACAAATAAATCAAACAATGGTTATCATGACACTGAACACGAGGTTACACAAGATAATGACCCATAAAGATGGACAACAAACATTGTATTCCCACAATCATCCCAGCTTACTGCCTTGAAAGTGTTTTCATATCTTATCAGTAGAGCTTTTTGGACTCCCTGAGTTGAGACAATGGCAAGGAATATTGGGAAGAATAAAGTGATTAAAGTTTGCTAGCAGAGTATCAGGGAGGGGAATGCATGGAGAGAAAACTTAGGAGATCTGCAAGGATACATATGTGTGGTGTATGTAATTATCCAAGACTAGGGAAAATGCTATTTAAAAGGACAAGAGGGAACAGCACCCAGCATTCATTCAAGGCCAAGAATAGAACCTATTTCTACCTGCCATGTTTGAAACTATCAAAATTCAGGCACATTGGATGGAATACTCAGATAGTTCTTGCCTCAATTGTGGGGAATAATTACTCATGCACTAAACATTGTTGTGGTGCTACCTAATAAATTAAAAAAATCAAACTGTTTTCAACTAACTAAACTGTATTCTAGTGAAAATGTCAAAAATATATAGATAAATACAGAAATATCCAGTATCCAATAAGTAAAAGTCACAATGTCTGATAACCAATAAAATGTTACAGGCATACAAAGAATCAGGGCAATAGGACCCATAAGTGAGAAACAATTTGAAATTTACCTTAATCTGATAGAGATTTTCTCTTGGAAGAAAAAGAAATAAAAACTGTTATAATTGTATGTCTGTGTTCAAAAGGGTAAAAAGACATGCAAGATATAAAAAAGCCCAAATCAAAATTCTATAAATGACTTCTAATTTCAAAGCACCTGTGGTCAGAGAATATGCTTGATATGATTTCAATCTTCTTAAATTTGTTGAGGCTAGTTTTGTAACCCAACATATGGTCTATCCTTCAGAATGTTCCAGGTGTACTGGAGAAGAAATTTTTCTTTCAAATTAGAAATCAACTGAAAAAAAGAAGTAAAGAAACCAACAAATATGTGAAGATTGAAAAACACACTACTAAAAATAACTAGGTTAAAAAAAAGAAATAAAAGGTGTGATCAAAAGATATATAGAGACAAGTGAGAATAACAATACCACATATCAAAAGTTCTGGGATGCAGTAAAAACAGTAATAAGAAGGAAGTTCATATCATTATAGACCTATCTCAAGGAACAAGAGAAATCCCAAGTAAACAACCTAATATTACATTTAAAAGAAATAGAAAAAAAGAACAAAAACACCTCAACTTCAGTAAAAGAAAGGAAATAATAAAAATTAGAGCAGAATTGAAGAGAGAACAAAAAGACTATACAAAAAAAATTAATACAACAAAGAGTTGGCCCTTTGAAATGATTAACAAAATTGACAAACCCCTGGCTATGCTCACTAAGGAAAAAAAGAGAAAAGATGCATAAACCAAATCAGAAATGAAAGAGAAGTTACCACAGACATCACAGTGATATAAAGGATCATACTAGAATACTGTGAAAGACTAAGTGCCAACAAATTCAATAAATTAGAAGACATGAATAACTTCCTAGAAATTTATAATCCTCCTGGACTGAGCCATGAAGAATAGGAGAATCTAAATAGAATGATCAAGAGTGAGGGAATTGAAACAACTATCAAAAACTTCCCCATAAATAAATGTACAGAACCAGATGGCTTCATTGGGGAACTCTACCAAACATTCAAAGAAGAGTTGATAGCTATCCTTCTCAAATTCTTCCAAAAATTGAAGAAGAGGCAATATTTCTTAACATGTTTTATGAGGCCAACATAACCCTGATACCAAAACCTGGAAAGGATAACACAAATAAAGAAAACTACAGTCCAATATCTCTGATGAATATAGATGCAAAATTCTAAACAAAATACTCGCAAATTGAACACAACAGTACATTAAAAAAATAATACATAATCAACTGGGGTTCATTCCATGGGCAAAAGGATAGTTCGACATGCGAAAATCAATGTAGTATACCATGTTAGCAAAATAAAGAATAAAAAAATCATGTAATCATATCAATATATGTGGGAAAAGCATTTGATGAGGTACGACATCCATTTGTGATTAAAACACTCAATAAAATGGGTATAGAAGGAAAGCATCTCAATATAACAAAGGTCATATATGATAAACCCTCAGTTGATAACATACTTAATGATGAAAAACTGAAAGTTTTTCTACTAAAATCAGGAACAAGACAAGGATGCCCATTCTCACTATTATTCAATGTAGTTCTGGAAGCCCTGGCCAGAGCAATCAGGCAAAAGAAAGAAAGGGCATCCAAATTGGGAATGAAGAAGTAAAAGTGTCACTTTTTGCAGAATACATAATTCTATATATAGAAGCCTTAAAAACACCACAAAAAAAAAACTATTGGAACAATAAATAAATACAGTAAACTTTCAGGATGCAAAATCAATGTACGAAAACCCACTGCTTTCCTATCTACTAACAATGAAACTTCAGAAAAAGATTTTTTAAAAACCAATTCATTTTGCAATTGCAACAAGAATAAAATAACTAGGAAGAAACTTACAAAAGGATGTGAAGGACCTATATACTTGAAACTACAAAGTATTATTCAAGGAGATTGAAAAAGAAAAAATATAATTGAAAGATATTCCATGTTCATGGATTAGAAGAATCAACATCGGTACATTGTCCATATGCTATGCACCTGTAAAAAAGAAGAAAAATTTACCCTTTTCAATAGCATGGATGGACATGGAGAACATTATGCTAAGTGAAATAAGTCAGTCAGAGAAAGACAAGTACCATGTGATTTCACTCACATGTAGAACCTAATGAACAAACTGAACTAACAAACAAAATAGAGGCAGACTTAAAGAGCAGGCTGTCAGGTCTGGGGGATGGGGGATGGGGTTCAAGCAAAAAAGAAATAAAAAGGAAGAAGAACTCATAAAAATAAAATAAAATAAAATATCCATATCATCCAAAGCAATGTACATATTTAATGCAACCCCCATTAAAATCCCAATGTCATTTTTTAGAGAAATACAACAAAAATGTATCAAATTTGTATGAAACCACAAAAGATCCCAAATAGCCAAAGTAATTCTGAGAAAAAAGAATGAAGCTGGAGGTATCACATTACTTTACTTCAAGTTATACTACAGAGCAAAGATAAGCAAAACAACATGGTATTGTCAAAAAACAGACACATAGACCAATGGAACAGAATGAAATGCCCAGAAATAAAACCACATGCACATGGACAAATAATTTTTGACAAATGAGCCAAAACCACACAATGGAGAAAAAAGCCTCTTAAATAATGATGCTGGGAAAATTGGAAAGCCACATGCAAAAAATGAAACTAGGATACAATTTGTTCCCATGTACAAAAATTAATTTAAAATGGATCAAACACATGAATATAAGACCTGAATCAAAAAATTACATAGAAGAAAACATAAGTACTAAACTCATCGGCCTTGGTCTTAGAGCTGATTTTATGAATTTGACCATAAAGGCAAGGGAAGTAAAGGTAAAAATAAATGAATGGCACTACATCAAACTAAAAAGCTTCTGCACCAACAAAACAAAAAGGCAACCAACCAAATGGGAGATGATACTTGCAAACAACAGCTCTGACAAAGGGTTAATACCCCGAATATGTAATAAACTCACAGAACTCAACAGCAAACAAACTATTCAATTAAAAAAGGGGAGAAGATCTGAACAGAGACTTCTCCCAAAGACACACAAATGTACAACAGATATATGAAATGATGTTCAATTTCACTAGATATTAGGGAAATTCAAATCAAAACTACAATGAGGCACAACCTCATACTGGTTAGAATGATTATTATCAACAAGATAAGTATTAACAATTGTTGGAGAGGATGCGGAGAAAAAGGAACTCTCCTTCTGCCATTTGTGACAATAGGGATGGATCTTGAAAATATCGTGCTAATCAAAACAAGTCAGACAGAAAACCTCACGAACCATATGACCTCACTCATATGTACAATAGAATATAAAACTGAAAAAGTAAAAGCAACAAATGAACAAACAAGACAAACAATAACTTATAGACACAGACAACAGTATGGTAGTTATGAGAGGGAAAGGGGGAAGGGAAATCATAAAAGGTAAAGGGAGGGTCAAATACATGGTGATGGAAGAAGATTTGACTTTGGGTGGTGGGCACACAGTGCAATATACAGATCATGTATCATGGAATTGTACACTGCAAACCTATATACTTTTATTAACAAATGTTACCCCAATAAATTTAATTTAAACAAAAGTGGGAAAACCTATACAGATATTAAAAGTACTTAAAAATCAAAACGGGAAGAATTTATCTTTTTTCTACATTTATCACTTTATTTCAGTATAAAGCATTTTTTTTCCAATGGATTATAATCTGTTATTACCATTATTTATATTGATGCTCAGATTGTCCCTGATTTGGCCATTCCTACCCACTTTAAGCTGGCTGTTCTGTCCTTTTGACATGGGTCCATCATTTTTTGACCATTTTCTTCTCCTCCCAGACATTTGGTATTGAAACATTTTCATGAACTTTCCCTGTCCCTGCCTTGGAATCAGCCAGTTCTTCAAAGAAACTTGATTCTTTGTCATAGAGTGTGGTATTTCAAAATAAGATCAAAACACTAAGTGCTCATTGCTAGTGGTGTCTCTCCCTGGACAGAGCTAGGAAATATGAGTATTTATATATACGTCTGTACATCATTGCATGCATATGTAAACATATACATAAAATAGGTATACACATATATCTTTTTCTATTATGTCATTCTATCATTCTATATATCTATTTATCTATGTATAGTTACTTCAAAAATGAATTTTATGGCAGTATCCAAGGTAAGTTTGTCATAGTTAAAACATTATCAATTCTGAAACCTCCTGTGAATTCAAGTATTAAGCAAAAAATTTTCAAGTATTAAGCAAAAAAAAAAGTATACATTGTAAATAACACATGCCAGGTTTTTCATTGCCAGAGAAAGTATTTACAAATATGACAAGAGGAACACTAAATAGAACCATGTTTTGTTAGATTTGAATTGAAAGTGTTAGTATGAACTAATGGTTTGGTAGAAGATAGATAGATGATAGATTCAATTGCCATGTCTTCAAATTCACTAATCTTTTGCCATGGTTATGGTGATATTAATCTTATACAGTATAGCCACCATTTTAAATATTGTAGGGTATATCTATAGAATTTTTAAGTGTATATTTCTATGAAACATGAACTCTATATTATATTGTGTGCCCCCCACCCAAAGTCAAATCATCATCTTTCACCATATACTTGGCTCCCTTTTATCCTTTACTACCCTCCCACCCCCTTCCCTCTGGTAACCACCATACTGTTGTCCATGTCTATGAGTTTCAGTTTTATATGCTGCATAGGAATGAACTCATATGGTTCTTAGCATTTTCTGACTGACTTTTCTTGCTTAGCATAATATTATCAAGATCCATCCATGTTGTTACAAATGGCAGTATTTCATCTTTTCTGACTGACTTATTTTGATTAGCATAATATTCCCCAAGATTCATATATATCGTCACAAATGGCAGTGCTTTATCTTTTCTTATGGCTGAGTAGTTTTCCATAGTATATATGTACCACATCTTCTTTATTTAAATGTCTACTGAAAGACACTTTGGCTCTTTCCTTATCATAGCTACCATGAATAAAGCTGCAATGGACATAGTGTACATATATCTTTTTTATAAATGTTTTCAAATTTTCAGGTAGATACCCAGAAGAGGGATTGCTGGGTCATATGTTAACTCTATTCTATTTTTTAGGAGCCTCTATGTTGCTTTCCATAAAGGCTGTACCAGTTTACATTTCCAGCAGCAGTACATGAGGGTTCATTTTTCTATACAACCTCTGCAACATTTGTTATTACCTGCCTTGCTGATAACAGTCATTCTAACAGGTGTAAGGTAATATCTTATTATAGTTTTGATTTGCATTTACCTAATAGCTAGTGAAGTTGAGCATATTTTCTTATATCTGTTGGCCATTATTATGTCTTCTTGGGAGAAGTATCTGTTGTGTCTGTTAGGTTTTCTGTCCATTTTTTTAATTGGATCCTTTGTTTGCTTGTTTGTTTATTGAGTTATATGAGTTCTTTATATATTTTGGATATTAAAACCTTGTTGGAGCTCTTGTTTACAAATATCTTCTCCCATTCAATTGGTTGCCTTTTTGTTTTGTTGGTGGTTTATTTTGCTGTGAAAAATCTTCTTAGTTTGATATAGTCCCATTCATTTATTTTTGCCTTTACTGTTCTTGCCTTTAGGGTCAAACTCATAAAATCTTTTCTAAGACCAAGGTTCATATGTTCAGTATCTATAGATAAACTCTTTCTTATAATGGAATACAAACTAATAAGCATAGAATAAATAATGAGATTATAGTTATATTTGAGGGATTTTTAGAATTTTACCTTGAAGCCTTCCTAATCTGATGCTACTTATTAGAGGGATGGAGATCCTGATATAAACTTATTTAATTTTATTTTGCATTTGGCCTACTAGACTTTCTGTCTCTACTGGAGTCATTTTAGCAAGTTGAATTATAATAAAATATTTAAATTTTCAAAAAATGTTAACATAGTTAAACATATTTAACATTTAAAAATAGATATTTATTTCTCACAACTTTGTGGGTAGATTGGGTGATTTTTCTGGTTTGGGCTACCTCAGTTGCTTTCTGAAGTCTGTTGGCAATGGAGATGAATGATGCTGGGAAGCCTCACTCACATACTCAGTGATTGACAGGCATGGCCTCATCAGTAAATTATCTCAGGCTCATTCACATGAAGACGGTCTCAAGGTTCCAAACTGAGCAAGAGAGAGAGAGCACCAATTCATAAACACTTTGAATGTATCACATTTGCTAAAGTACCACTAACCAAAGCAAGTCACATGGGCAAGACCCAGTTGAAGGATTGAAGTAGTAGGTTGTACCTCTTGATGGGAAGAATGGCAAAGTCACATTGCCAGGAGACATGTCTTTAGGAATAGGAATAATTTGTTGTCATTTTGAAATCTATTACATCTTGCCTGGTTGAGTACCGAAAGCCTTCTCTAAAGTTGATATATTCTGGTGGGCATTAAAATAGGACATAAATATCTTATAGTCTGTGCTCACACTGAGAGTCTCTTTACATATCTCTTTTCCATACTTCTTAGATACTAGTCTTACAATATTGTTCTTTCCAAGTTTGTAAGCAGAAGGTCAACTTATTAAGTATTGTCCATGAATATATACATATTCTAGGCTATTTCTCATTCAAATGACCACTTGGAGTTCTGTCTAGTAGTGCTATTTCATTACTGTCTTTCTGGGCTATCCCTGAGTGAGGCAGCAATGCACCATCCATCCACTTCTGGCTGGTTACAGCAAACCATGCAGATCTATATGTAAACTAGTTCTATTCTTTTTTTTTTTCCTGTTAACTGGTCATAGAAAACTTTATGAGGGCTGAGGAAAAAACAGTGAAGCATGCATAAGGGAAGTCTGAGCCATCTGCTCATGCAGTTTACTAATGCCTTCCATACTTATTCAGCTCTGTTTTTACATACCATTTTCATTTTTACAATGGAATACTGCTATGTATAATCAATTTTATGATTTGATATATTAACAACACAAACTTCATAATGGGAAATTCTGGTTAAATAGTTATTTAGTATTCCATAATCCAATATTTAAATTCTATCACGGCACAGTAGCAAGCCAGAAGTTGCTTTTCTAATAGAAAGTTGCTGACAAAGAAGAGCATGCTTTACTCAAAAACTCTTTGGGGTCTGTGCAGTAATTCTCCAACTGAGGCTTACCAGAGGCTACACAGAGCATTTCTGTCTGACACAGACACTTCAATAATTCTAATACTCTTGGGTCTGCTGAATCATAGCAACCAAGTATTAGGGCAGTTTTTATAAGTCTGGCCCTGCTGCAGAAACTTCTTTCTGGCCTCACTCAAAAATGGAAATATTATAGATTTCCTGGTAAATGGGTTGGGGTAGCACACCTGAGTGCAGTGTCTGCTCTCTACAAAATCAAAAGAAGCCTGTAGTATTCTACTCTGTTCTTGGTCACATTTTGCAAAAGTGCAGCAACTTATTTCAGGTCACTGGAACCCTAAATCCACTGATGAGGTAGGTCCCTAAGTTTGGTGGGGTTTATCTCCATACTCTGGCATGCATGTGTCTTAGTGATGTATTTAGTGTGTTTCTTATTTTCTGTTCATCAGCTCCAGTTACCATATGTCATCGCTGTAAGAGTTCTGTGCAATGACCTAACCTATGTGATAACAAAATGACTAACTTGTGACAAAGAGCAGGGCAATTGAAATAGTAAGAAAGTGAAGAAAGTGAAGAAAGTGAAGCAACTTCTCTTGCTCTCTCAAAAGTAGATTTCTCATTTTCTGTTGATGGTGTTGGAGGGTGGTAAATTCATTTGATAGATCAATAGCTGCACATTCACTGTGAAGGAGGCTTTGATTCTCCATACCCAGTTAGAGGAGGCTAAAGAAGGCTCACATTAGAAGAGACATTGTTTCTCAGTTTCCATGATTAGACAGGAGTTTTACTAGTTCAGAACCATAGACATTTTTCAGAAAATGTAGTGATCCTGTACACAGATTCAGAAATAAATGAGGTAATTGAGGAAAAATAAAAAATCAGTATGGCTGGATCAGGAGAGATAGTCCATGCATGTGGGCTGGGTCTAGACCTTTGAAAGCCTTAAGAAAACCTGAAAAGTCAGTTCTTCCTTCACCATGGTCACCATGCACAAATTTACAAAAGCCTCTTTTGTGCACATCTTACATTTTGTATATTAATTTACAATACATTACTTCCCATGTGATCTGGGTCTTGGAAAGCAGGGAAGAGTGGTATCCATGTGGGCCAGTGCTAGAACATACCCAAACTGCTGTGTGAACTTCCTCAGCCACTCACATTGACATGGGGCCTTGAAAGATCTGCGGAACAGCTTGCAGCAAAAATAAGTCTACCTTTACTCTCCTTCTCCTCTCAAACTAACTACAGGATCATCTCTGGGCAAAAAGCCATAAATAGACTTTCTGCTAATTCCTGAGACTTGTGATCACAAGAGCTTTGATCTTGGACATGCTGGGGTGGCTATGGGGGGTCAGACCGTTCTTTCTGGAAGTCCTTCTGAACCAGTGACTTTGCATCATAAGGGATGAAATGCACCTGGGCAGCTGACCCTTATCCTAGCTGACCTTTACCACCCACTAAGGATATTCTATTCATCTTTTTTTGGCCTGAATTGTCTGAAGTGGCTGAAACCTACTCATTATTACTAAATTTAAGGTTTCAGGGGCATTGGCTAGAACTTCTTGTCTTCATTTTCTTTTTTTTACTTTCATAGAATCTTTGTCTAATGGCAGTCTCTCTGGTTTAAGCCCAGAGTCAAGTAGAAAACAAGGAGAAAAGTTGTCCTGTTCTCTGCACGGTTAAGAAATGGAGAGTTCAATATGTGTTTACAATGATAGCATTGTTAAAATAGCTCATGCTATGTTGCCAAATGAAGGATAACAGAGACATAAACACTGTCCTGAAAAAGATTCTTTTAGAGGAAAAGTATGATTCAAATCATTTACTGAAGTACTGTTTGAACAGATGGTGTGATTAACAGCCAACATGTATAAGCCATCTTGGGAGCTTATGTAAAAGTAAACAAGTGGAACTGAAAAAAATCACTTTATTCCCCTCAAAGAGTTTTTCATTCATTTTACTAGGGAAATTGGAAATTCTGTGTTTTGAAGGCTGCGTTTCCTTGGGGGATGTGAGAGTGAACCAGCACAAGAGTCTCTTCAGAGCAAAACCACATAGATGATGGGTTGAGCTCCGAA
>PVJD01019820.1:0-10826 GCA_004026545.1 Mormoops blainvillei
AAGGTTTTTGCAGTGGTCCGGGGGAGTCACTGAGCTATCTCCCCTTTCATTTCCCTGCCTTTTCCAAATGAAACCTCCATTCTGTAAGCACTGTGTGTCTCAGGTAAAAGTCTGAAGGGCAGAAAGCTCTCTCCTTGAACAAATCCTTCTTAGGGCTGGACCGTTAACACACTCAGAGGTATATGCCCTTTTGAAGGCTTGTTAACCACTGTGGATTTCTGATTGATAGAATTCCAGGTGGGGAAGGGAAGGCATTCTGGCTGACTTGGCTGGGGCTGACATTTACAGCAATGCTTCTCAAACTTTACTGTGTTAAAATGCAGAGCCCCCGTCAGCAGGCCCCTGTGAAGGGGCCTGCGATTTTCCCTTTCTAGAACATTCCCAGGTGATACTCTGTTGCCTGTCCTTAGACCATGCTTTGAGTTGTAAGGTATTAGAGGACTTTGTTTCACATGTTAAAGACAGCTCTGAGTATTAAGTATAGCATTCTGGTTATTTATTCATTCATTTGTTCATTTGTTCCAAAAGGTATCAGAATATCTCACCCGAAAATGTGCCACTTTGGCATAGGATTGTTTTTAGCTGGAGGCAATTGAGAAAAAGACATAGGGAGATTTCTCTGCTCTCCGCCTGTCCGCTTAAATGTGAGGCATAGATTTTCCTTTTTGAAGGTGGCATAAATTCCGCCTGCCTTCCCTCCTCCAGTTCCTGTGCCATGAGGACGAGGGCCGCCCTTATCACCAGAGACAGAGGGCTGGCCCTGAGATGAGTACACATAAACAGACCCTCCTAAATAACCCTTATCTACCACTAGTTTCTCCTGTACAGTTACCTTCCCATTACTGACCTCCATTAAAAATCCCCTTTCCTCCTTTAGTCACTTCTTCACAATTTGTCACCCGTTGTTAAAATGGTATATACAAGGCCCCAAGTTTCACTGTTTTTTTTGGGTTTTTTTATTTTTCTATATAGCCCCTGTCCATGTAAAAACATTAACATCAAATAAAATTTGAAGAAGAAAATGCTTTTCTTCTGTGTGTCTTTTGTCATTTAATTTGCAGTCTCCAGATACAGAACCTAAGAGGGCAGAGAAACAGTTTTTCCGTCCCTACAGTTCATTCATTCAAATGTTTGTTGGTTACTAGGGACCATCATATTTAAGGAGCTGAAAGAGTTTTCTGAGAAGGTTGACAAAACATATGTTTTTATTGAGTCTTAGGAAAGCTGGACATATCTGGATCCTAGTATTCCTGATTCCTAGCCAGCGGTGTGCTAGTAAATATTTAAAAACTGCCTAAGAAAAAAGGCCTTGATTTATAGCATTTATTGATACCTGTGATGTAAATCGTTCACCAAGGCTGACTTCCAGCTACCGACATGACATTACTTAACGTAGACATAAATCACTTAACAGATACAATAGATAACCCCAAGAACCTAAGTAATAGTCAAATATAGTCAAATAATTAGGAAATGATGGCCTTTGGTATTTTATGCTTTTGTTTTTAACGTAACTTATTTCAGTGTAAGTCCTGTAAATTATTTTTTAATAATGGCTGTGTTTAATAATTGGCTCACAAAATTCCTGAAAATGTAGCAATCTCTTCCTCAGTCCCTTCTTGGCCTCAGGTTCCAAATAAAGCCCCTGTTCCATAAACACTGCGCATCTTAGATAATTGTGTCCAAGAGAAGGAAGCAATTTCCTTGAAGAAGTTCTCTACCACTACCTCAGGCTCCACTCATGTTCAGCCCTTCCTCCCATTCTTGCTTTCAGGTGAGCTTTGGGTCTCAGAATTCTGATGCCTTTCCACATTTTTGTGGTGGGTGATGATAAATGATGGCAGAGATTTTAGAGATGATAGAAGATAGAAAAAAAATGAGGATGAGGATGATGAATGTAACTAGGGTGGAAAAAAAGGAACTATCTGAAACGTCCAGTCTTATGCCCCTTGTTGTCTTAACTACATTGTCTTTGAAACAGGCGAGCAATCTGAGGCCCAGAGAGGAGGTGGCGTTTGCCTAAGGTCACACAGCTAGAAGTTCCAGAACTTGGATTCAAATCTACCAGTCCCTGACACCAAATTGGCCTGCTTAAAGAAAATTTTATAGATGTAGGTATCTGTCCATATACACGTATACTTGGACATATATGTATGTATCGATATCTATAGTTTAACAAGGGAGTGAGTTCTAAAGGCAAAGGAGGAGAATGGGCAGCGCAGTGACCCCTGCCTTCCCATTACATTGCTACTCCACAGAGGCAAGCATTTTCGATTGCTTTTACTCTTCTGGTGTTTGCTTCAGTGTATTCGAATAAAATGCTTGTACCACTACATCTTAAATTTTCAGCTTTAAATATTGTTTATTGAATTCTAAATGTGAAAGATAAAGATTTGACTTTCTTATACTCCAGTCTTTTCTGTCTACCCCTCAATACACACACACACACGTATACACACAACCACACCCACTGCTGCACCCCTAACTACCAAGTACATTTTTATCATGGTGTGCTCTTCATTCATGTATACATTGTGCTATAAATATGAGTCACAGTGGAGTCATGTAATGTACTATTATTATTTTTTTGTAATACACTATTATTAAATTTACTTTCAGGAGCAAGTATTTATCTTTCCCAGAGTTAATACTCCTTTTGCTTTCCTTGCTGCCTTAGTTTTCTAGTATCAATAGCTAATTCATCCCACTTTTCTTTTAACAACTTTTCTTTTTCTAGGGAATACCCATCCTGGATTTCTCTCTCCCTTTGCCATCTGCACTGATTGCTTGTGAAGCTCAGTGCAACTTTTGTCCTGGGGTCTCCTTTCTCCATTTTCCTGGAACTTCCCTTCACTTCTTCTTATGTTGGATTCCTTGTTTCTTGGATACCATATTTGCCTTTGACTCACTGTCATTGTACTGGGGTACATTCTGCAGTATCTTCCTGAAAATAAGCACGTGGGAGATATATTTTTTGAGAACTGACACATCTGAAATGTTTTTATTCTACTTGTACACATAATTGCTGTATTTTTCCATATATAATGCATACCTTTTTGCCAAAATTTTTGAGGGAAAAATAAGGATGCACATTATACATGGATATAATGATTACATGCCATGGGTCTAATAATGGGTATAATAATCCCATGCATAATGTGCACAAAAACTTGGGTGTACATTATACATGGAAAAATATGGTAACAGTTTGGCTGAGTATAGAATTTTAGGTTGGAAATAATTTCCCCTGATGATTCTGGAGTCATTGCCTTATTGTCTTCTAGCTTTGAGAAATCAGTTGCCATTTAAATAGCCAATTCCCCCTGCCCCCAATCTCTTTGTTTCTCTATGGAATCTCTTAGAATTGCTCCTTTCCCATCTATGACAGTTTTTATTTAAAAAATTTAAATTCTTTGGTGATGTCCTTAATTTATAGTTCAAATATTCTACTGAATTTTTCATCTCTGCTGTCATATTTCTAATTCTCAAGAGCTCATTTTTTGTTCTGCAAGTGTTTCTTATTAGGGCCTTCTGTTCTTGTTTCATGGGTGTCGTATCTTCTCCTTTTACTTTGAGAGTATGTGTCATTTCATCTTCCCCCCTGAATTCTTTCTGTTTACTTCAGTTTATTTCTTTGGGACAATGAAAGCCCTCTCAGATCTTTGACGACCTTTGGTTGTCAGCTGACATTTAAGAATGGGCTGCTGAAAAGTTGGCTGAAAGCTGTGTTTGCCTGGGCTGTGTGTGTCGATGGTGGGCTTCATTGTAGGGAGAATTGGCTTGGTCTTTTCGCTGGGGAGCCAACTCTCAGTGTCTGTATGTCTGTTGGGCTAGTTTTTTCCAATAGGCTTCTGCCAACTTTTTACCCAGGAACCTTAAATCAGCTTACCTTCATTCTAGGAGCCACATATGGGAAAGAGTCCTGGGGATTCATGGATTCAGTGACAACTATCACTTAATTCCCTTGTTTTCACTGTGGCACCCAAACCCTCAAGTCTTCTGGTCCCTCAGTACAGAAACTCTCTGGTTAGACCTGGACAGACAGTAAATGTCTAGCTTTCTGCTATGGCGGACGTAGGGATGTGGAGTGTCAAATGCTCCTTATAAAGATATTTATCCTATACCGCTATTCTGCTTGCGCGCCCACTTTCAGGGGAGCTAGTGCCTCCAATTCCCGAAACTTTCTGTGATTCTGCAGTGACATCAGCTGCTCTTTAGCTTTCTTTACCAATGGCATACATTCCAGCCCTCTGGATCACCACTTATCCGTTTTTCTTCTCCACTTTTCCAGCTCTGTGAGACAGAGCAGGTCCTGAAGAGGTTTTCTTTTGTTTTGTTTTGTTTTTTTCCTAATTGTCCCAGTGTTCCTGAAGATCATCCTCATCTCTGGGCTCCTGAGGCTTGGTTATTATAAAAGTTCCCCAGAATCATTCATAAATTCACTTTCTCTTTTTTGTTTAAGCTGGTTTAGAGTTGGGTTTCTATCACAACCTGAAGAGCTCTAACTAATACAGAGGGTTAGTAGGACTGAACACTTCATTAACCAGAACATCTAACACCATTTTGACCTTTTCCTTTAAAGTAACTATCATGAGACTGCATTAGAGGCTGTCCCCAGAAATGGGCATTGAGTGACTGGGGTTGATCCTGGCTTGGAACTCATCTGAGCTTCTCTGAAACATCTAGATAAAGACTCCCTAGGCTTGTTCTCAGCCTGCATCCATCCTATTCACACTTGCTTGGCATTCTACTGACTCTACTGTGGCATCTCATTGCCATGTTGTTTAACTCCTAATATGGGAACATCTCCTCTCTCCAGTTAATTCCTCCTTGAGTCCAGCACAGTGCTGTAAGTGTATATAGCTGGTTCACCATAAAGGAATGAATTACGGCATTTATATTGTTTGTGTCCGGATATGGAAGAGTTGCTCTAACTTCTTGCCCTTAACATATACTTTTAACATCTAACAATGATACTGTGTTACTATATGCCAGATCCTTAATCTTTTACCTAATTTTCCCAACAATGCTCTGAGGTAGGTAACATTATTCCCATTTTATAGATGAGGAAAGAGAAGCTCAGAGAGGTTATTATATATAATGGTCATACCCTTAGTGAGTGGCAGAGTTGGGATTTGAACCCATGCTGGTAATACTCCAAAGCCCACACTTTACACCTCTACTCTTACTGTCTCCCTGTTTTCCAATTTACCTTCTGTGTGCTGCAATTTAAGCATTTGATTTCTGATTGGTTTCACCACAAAGCAAAACTTTTAAGACTGTATACAATATACAGTCTTAAATTTCAACCATACAGGCACTTAGCAAATTTCAAATCTATCAATCAGCCCCTCTCCAAAATTAAAAAAAAAGATCACAAACCACATGAAGACAAGGCTGCTACAGCCAAGTGCCTCAGAGAGAGAAGGCAGCAAGGGCTGTTGGAGTTATTTTGGATGGTACAAGGAGTAGCTTGTGAAATGGGGAAATTAGGATGGATCTTGGGTACACTTCCAAAGAATGAGCTCCATTAGTGTAGTCTCTCCTGGGGAGTTCTGTGATGGAAACTCATTGCTGGAGTTATTTAAAAATGAACTATGAAAACTCTTTAGGGACCAATCCTGTGCTGATAAGGGGTGGACCAGATACCTAAATAGGTCATTTTAGTCTTTGATTTCTGCAAAAACTACTGTTCTTATGGTACATTGAGATTTGCGATGAATTTCCATTTCTGCCTAAGTACCCAAGAAGTTTCCCAGACTGAGCTGAAAGTGAATGATGTGTCAGGCTCTGCAACAACTAGAGGAAGCTTCTCCCTGTGGTGTGTTCCTCTGTGCTCTTTTTCAGGGTTGTTCTTCTTGCTGGTGGTGAGCCTCAAGGCCCCTGAGTCCTGGCCAGGGTACCTTCTGGGTGTGCAGTGCCGTGAAAACAGCTCTAACCCCCACCTGACTCTCAATGCTGCCACTTGAGACACGTGTCTGTGGCCCCCAGCGTGGGCCGCCAGGCTGCTGGGAATAGTGACATATGCTAAATAGTCCGATTCCCAAAGAGCAGGAGCAGGCCTGCTGAGAGGCCCGTAAAACCCCGGCCTCCAATTCCCTGCCTCCATATGCTGCAAGAGGCGTTTGTTTGGCTTTGGGCTAGTGGTTAGGAGGGAAATCTGCTAATGGTATTGTTTGCTGAGTTAATTGTTCTGTTTGATCTGAGGCTCTTCTAGGGAGCAGAGGGAAATGTGATGTTTGATCAGGGTTTTCCTCAAGCAAAGTGTGCCTCACAACATGCTAAGAGGAAGCAAGGAAAAAGAGGAGTGGCAGAAAAAGAAAGACAAGGAAGTCAGTGGAAGCCTTGCTCAGCCCTCTGTTGGGCTGAGGATTCGCACACTATGAGCAAGTTAGCCAAGGCAATGGGGAGGGTCTGGAACCCAGTTAAAGCAGAGGTCTTTTCTGGCTAACGGGAAAGTGAGGCATCGCATATTTCTTTTTATTTGTAATGTCTTCGTCATGTATTTCCAAAGAAGATTATAATAAAGAGTTCATATAATACAGGGTGGGACAAAAGTAGGTTTACAGCTGTTCACATGGCAAAAGTACAATAGTTAATAAATAATAATGCAAGAATAAACGCTGTTTCGTGTACTCACAACTGTAAACCAGTTTTGCCCCACCCTGTATAAGACTACTGAAACAAAAGATCAGACACTACACTGAGGTTGGGGAGAAATAATCACGCCAAAACCCTAGCCTGATTTGCCTACCAAAAACTAAGTGTCAAATTAGTTGTGGATGTTAGGAAATTAAGCTAAGGCATAAATGGAAATACCTAGGTGATCTGATTTTTCACTGTCTAGTAAAGGAATGCATATCAGATCAGGAGAAGAGAGAAATTATTTTTTTATTCTAAATTTTGAGGAGACATATTGAAGAAATAACTTTCCTTTGATCTCCACCTCATGGTATTGTTGTAAAATAAATAGAATTATTCAGACAAAAATATTTTCTAAAATATGTCAGAAGAGCCACACGTTTGGTGATCTTGTTTTTATTGGCAACGGTTCCTTCAACAACAATTTTGTTTGTGGACTGGCTTCCTCAGGTGAATGAGGCCAGGTACAGGCATGCCGAGAGCATCCACACCACCCACTGAATTCCATCAGCAAATCTGGTTTCATTTGTTTTCAAACTGAATGGCTGGGGATTGGGGAGCTGAAGCTTTTTGTATAAACGCTATGATCAAAGAACAAGTTTCCAGAAGAACAACATGGAGGCAATACTAAGAGGGGGGGAGGAAGTGAAGACTGAGACAGGAAACCCTTATTCTGACAAAGAATGACTGCTCCACCCAACAGCTACAGCTTCATTTATAACCTATCAAGCTTTTCTCACTTTTCTCTGCTTCTCAACTTTGTCCAAGAATAAGTGGGAACCACTGAGTTATTTACACATTTTGCAAATAACATATGTGCATTTGTGCTTCTGCCAGTTTTACCAAACCCTAGGAGAGGGGTTTTGCAATGGACATACTGATTCTGAATCCGCAGAAGGTAGGGCCTGGTGTGTGCATGTGTGTGTATGTGTGTTTATAAGCTCACCAGCGATTCCGCTGTACAGAGAAGTGGCAGGCTACTCCCTAGATGCACTTGTTTGTGCACTTCTAGAGCCATGGGACAGGTATGCTCAGTGGGAATTTAGAGATTGGAATTAAATAGAAAGGTAGTTATAGCTCTGTGTTTTCCTTACCACTATGTTCACATATTTTTAGGACTGTAGGAGAATCCAAAGCCAGTGTAACTTGCCATTTTACTACCCCAAACTGTGAGCTTTTAACCATTTCCAGAGCCACCTGTTCGTATAAATCATATTCACAGACTAAAGGGTGTTGAAGAAGATAGGAGGGAAAGACTCTTATCCTGGATTTCACTATTTGTGCCACCCAATATCCAATTTCCTTTTGAGGAGCCACTGTCAACTGCACTCTCCACTCGTATGCAATGGGGGGAGTTGAGTTGTCAGTCAGCTGCAGGAGTGAACTTTGGCTCATCCTGGGCATTCAGAGTATCATATGTCCTGGATCAGGGATGAGCGTGTGATTCAATGAGAGCCAATAATACACAGCAGTGTGTATGTTGGTACCATTGGAGTAGAGAGATGCTTCTGGCTAGTTACTCCAGACAGAATGGATAACATGAGCCTATAGCTATAGGGACCCTCTTCAGGAGGATGAAGGTTCTGAAGCCACTATGGAAGGCAGAAGTGAGCAACGGAAAGAAAACAGGTGCTTACAGTGTTGTTCGAGTCGCCAGATCAAACCATTCCTGAAGCTAGTCCTGCCCATAGATTTTTCTGTTTTGCAAAAGTGAACCTGTCTGATCTCTGATTTCTTCGTGTGTAAAGTATCAATGCTCAGTTACTTCTTCAGGCCACTGAGAGGGTTGAATGAGAAAATCTAGTACATGTTAGATGGTGCATAGTAGGTGCTCAGTAAATGGAAGTCTCCTCTCTCTCATTCTCCTACCTTGTCAATTGATGGGAGCTCTAAACACTTCATGACTTCATGGGCTAGACCGATTAGTACCAGTCAATTCAACTTAATTAAGCAGATGTTTTCTGCACTCACCAGTGAGATCCTCTCTCCCCTCCTTCGTGTTCTCTGGTACTCTTTACTCTATTAGTTTTCTTATTGCATGAGGTCCTATTTCTTTGCAGCTGATTGTCAGTCTCCCCTGTGGGAATGTGAGAGCACCCAGGACAGGGGTGGCATCCTCTTTAACTCATTACTCCTGGTCTCAGTATAGGATCTGGTCCAGAATTTCTCAAGCATCTACTATGTGGACAACACTGTGCTAGGCCTACATACAGCCCATTGCCATTTATTGTCATAAGGACACAGGAGTGACTGAGTTCGAACTGAGGAATGCTTGAGCTTTTAAACCTGAGCTATGCTCTTTCTTGGTGTAAAGGCCAGATTGCCCTTTTTTGGGGGGGAGGGGTGGTACAAGTATCAAAAATGCTATCACCTGCCTTAATCAAAGAGGAAATTCACTGGCTCATGTGACTAAAACGTTTAGGGGAAGGGTTGGTTTTAATCATAGGTCAGTGCTGGTTCCTCCTCAAATCAGAAATCTGTGCCTATAATTCTTCTCACTCTACTTTTCCTCTTGGTTTGGGCTCCTCACATGTGGTGGCATGTGCCACGAGCAGCCCCAGGCTCTGTCACCTTTCTCTCCATTTCCAGCAGAAGGAGAACTTTCCCCTATTTTCTATAAGAGTCAGAATCTGTTGCTAATTGGTCTAGAATGGGCTTTGTGCTCATCTCTGCACCAATCACTGTAGCTGGGGGTGTGAAACGCTCTGGATAGTTCTGGGTTGAATTACAGCTTCTGAATGAAGGGCAGCATCATCCCAAACCTCATGGGTGGAGACGAGAGGTGCTGGAACCAGAAGAATGGAAAGGACGCTCGAGTGTACACAGGACAGATGCTTTCTTCTGTGACCTGGCCTCCCCTCCACACTGCCAACCAGGCACCTTCCCTTGGACTCACTGCAACCTGGTGGGCTCCACAGATATCCACCTAAGTACCTATGGCAGCTCCTGGGCCTGTCATTTAGTTTTCCATGGTAATGCTCTATCTTCTCAACCTTGCAGGGGCTCTTCGAGGATATGCACAATAATGCCATGTGGAGCACACAGTACTGTGTCAAACTCCTGGTTGTCTATAGAAAACACTGGGGCTTGAGTCAGCCACCTGTCCTTCTCTAGTCACCTCCTGGTCTGTACACAAAGAGGTCAGGAGTGGCAGCAGAGCCCCTGGGCTTCTACTCCTCTTTCCTGCTCACTCGCTCAGGTGGGACACCTCTGAGTCCTTTTTCGCCCAGGGATCTAGGGAGCCTGTTACGAGTTTAAGAGTTGATGTTTTAGAAGGAATCTCTTCACCACCTCTGAACCCTTCCTTCTACGTCTCAACGTGACTTCCTTAGTAAAGAATCTGCTGTCCACACACCACATATATTAGATGGTCCTGAAATCTCTAGTTTAGCATGAAAACCTGTTATTCTTTATTCACAGTTTCCCATGGATGCAGTTGGAAAACTCCACTGAAGCAACTTACAGTGCTTTCAATACCCAGCAAATGAATCTGAATGCAAAGCTTGTTAGAGACCCTCTGGGGAAGGAGCCAAGGATCCAAACCTGCTCAGCAATTCAAAGTAATGTTACCTGGTGGTCAATTCCAGCCTTCTCCCCAGGGATGCAAAATGAAAGGCTTGGGGAGGGAACTGCGCCATGCTCAGGAAACTTAGGTGCTGGTTAGCCTGCACATGTGGTTATCTAAACCTTTGACACAGGCCAGATCTGCAAAGGGGAAAGGAGTGCCTTTGCTCTTCGTAATCCTATCTTTGTTTATTTCTTTTCTAATAATAAAACTGGAAAATGTGGGTTATTGTGGAGGACCGTGAGGCCTCCTGAAGAAAACAAAGCTTCTGATGGAGCAATACCCATCTACTGAGTGTAAAAACAGTTGGCCTGACCTTGTTCAGGGAGGAGGCAGTCTCCACTTGTGTTTCAGGGTGGAAGGGTTGAGAATGCTATCGCTCTGTCTTGGCTGTCCTTGCAGTTTTAATTAATCTAGTGACCTGTGGTTTTTCATAAAGCCTCTGATGTTATTTCAGTGGTTCCCTGGCCCTCATCAAAGCCTACCTCCCATGCCCCGATACCCTCTTCTCATTGTACTGCTGCTCCTGCCCGAGCCAACTCAGGGCCTTCGTGAGCTGTGGCTGTCCAAGAAAATGTAGTCCCTCAAGTGCTCTTTTGATATGAACCCCTATCTATCT
>PVJD01019821.1:0-10821 GCA_004026545.1 Mormoops blainvillei
TGATATACATCTTCCCAATGTCTATTGCCAGTGTTCCATTCTCATCTTACTCACCTCTCTTCGGTACTTGACACTGTTGATCACTCTGATCCTTTTGAAAAATTTCTCCCCTGGTCTCCGGCTATAACACACTCACCTAGTTCGCCTGTTTACTCAGTGGGCAGTCCTTCGCTACCACAACTCTAAATATTTAGGTTGTCTTCAATACATAATTTGCTATTACAAAAAAAGAAAAGCACAATAAACAATCTTGTACAGATGTCATTTTACCCATTTAGGGGTATGTGTATATCTAGGATATATTCTTAGAATCAAAGATGTGCATTAGTAATTTTGACAGTGATATTAAATTGCCCTCCATAGTGACTGTCTTCATTTCCACAGGCAAGCCTGAGAGTGACTTTTCCCCACAGCATTTTCAATAATGTGTTAATTTTTTAAACAATTGCCACGCAATGAAATATTATGAAACATTGTATCTCAAGGTAGTTTTAATTTTCACTTCTCTTATAATGAGAGGATGAGCATCTTTTCATATATTTAAGAGCCATTTGTATTAATTTTTCTGTAAACTGTTGATTTTTTTGCTTGTTTTTTTCTCTTGTGTTTTTGTTCCTTTTCTTACTGATTTATTGAGCCTAAATGTATGTTTTGGAATTTATCCCTTTGCATTAATATGAATTAAAAATAATTTTTTCCAGTCTGTCATTTCATGTTTAACTTTACTTGTGCTCTTTTTCCCCATGAATACATTTTTAAATTTTCACATAGCTAAACTCATTAATTTTTCTTTGATGGCTTCTGGGTTTTGTAAACTATAAAAGGCCTTCTCTACTCTGCAATTATAGAAACTTATTTCTATGGTTTCTTATAGTTCTTCATGGCTTCACTATTTACATTTAAATCTTTGATTCATCCGGAAACTGTTTTGGAGTAAGATGCAAACAATAAATTAAAATTTACTTCCCTCCCTAACTGCCTTGACACCCCCCCGGCCACCATAGGTACTCAGGTGACCCATTAACTCATTTTAAATAATTTATAATTACATGTCATTTTAATTGCATTCTAATGTATTTATGCTTTTTGGTCTATTTCTAGACATCCTTTCCTGTTCTGTTGAGCTGTTTCTCTATTCATGTGCAAGTACAATAGTGTCATCATTTTTATAGCAAATATCTTGTAGGATCAATCTTCTTGTTCTTCTTTTCCAAAAAAAAGAAAGTCCCCACCAATTCTTGCTTCTATCTTTTTCCAATGAATTAAAGCTTATTTAGCAAAAATAAATAAATTAATTAATTCAAAAATAAATCTGGTCCTTTACTGGGATTGTAATTTATTTAAAGATTATTTTGGGGAGAATTAATCATCTTTTTGAAGCTTAGTTGTCATATAGAGGAACATGGTATGTCAATATTTTATTCATGCTTCCTGTTATGTTCCACACTATTTTAAAGTTTTCCTTGTATAGATCTTGCAAATTTCTCTAGTTTTCCAGTATCATATCCCTTTTTGATTGATATTTGAGACCTATCTTTTAACTTACTTAAGGTTGCTTTTGTCTTGTAGAAGATATTCATATTGATGTAATATTTTCATTATTAACCAACATTTTTCTTTATGGTTTTGCAGTTCATGTATTATTTAATTAAGAGGCCTTCCTTACTTCAAGCCTATCAACATTTAATTTTTCTTAAAATTCTGAGAAAATTTTATTCTAGTCTATAATTAAATGTTATTTCAACTAATACTTACAGGGCTACACATTTCAAGGTATTAGGAACAATTCACGTATCCACCAGCAGTGTGTAGGTCTGTAC
The DNA here is from genome assembly GCA_004026545.1 of Mormoops blainvillei. NCBI lineage: Eukaryota > Metazoa > Chordata > Mammalia > Chiroptera > Mormoopidae > Mormoops > Mormoops blainvillei. The sequence goes on from PVJD01019821.1 coordinate 1,821, forward strand.
AAAATTTTGTGTTTTGTCATACGTTTATCTGTCATTTAGATTTCCCATTTTGTGAAGTTCAAGACTTTTTTCTAATTAAGAAAACTGAGTTCCTTTATTTTCTTCTGATTTTTTAGGAGTTATTTATATTTTCTGAATATAAATCCTCATACAATATTTAATTGAAGTGGCAATAATAGGCATATTTGTCTTGTTTCCGAAATCAAAGGGAAAGATTTTAAGGGTTTTTGTTATGCATATGTTTGCAGTAGCTTATTTGTAAATAATGCTCAGTTAAAAATATCCTTTTATTCTTTTCAAAAAAATTTTAAAAATATGTTAATTACTTTAGAGAGAGAGGAAGGAGGGGAGAGAAAGAGAAACATTGATTAGTTGCCTCCCATACAGGCCCCAATTAGGAATCAAACCTGCATTCTAGGTGTGTACCCTGACTGGGAATTGAACCCCTAACCTTTTGGTGAGCCACCATGGCCAGTTGGTTGGAGCACTGTAAATTATTCTTAATTTGCAATGAGTTTTATCATGCTTAAATGTTGAATTTTATCAGAAGTTTTCTTTTGCATTGAGGTAGATGATATGCTATTTCTCTTTTAATCTGCCAATATGATGAATTGCATTAATTGATTCCTTCACTTGAAACAATCTAGCATTTTTGGATAAGCCTAACTTAGACATAATAAATTATTCTTTTAATATATTGATAGGTTTAGTTTGTTAATATTTATTTTAGGAGTTTTGCATGCATCGTCTACTATAGAATCTAAGATGTCGTTATTTCCTATATTTATAAAAGACAAAAATGCTGCCCAATTAAATTATGATACAATATTTTTTCACTTAGATGTTTAAAAATTAATTAAGGTAACATTTTGGTTTATTTAAACATAGATTTTATTATAAAATCACTTTTGTACATGACTTACAAAAAAAATTTAGGCAAGATAAATTATCAAAGTGCTCCTAGAAAGTCTTCACAGCAGCTACCATTACTATGTCTCAATACATTAAATCTAAAACTATACCTTAGTCAGTGATAGCTACTGACTTGATCAAGTTGAAGACTCTTATCAATTGCCTAGGGTGAAGATATACCTCTCCAGAGGCTATTTACTTTTGCTGCTGTCATTGTGGGGCCTAAATTCTCTCTTATTTCACCTGCGCCTTTCTCGTTCTAACTCTAATCTGACTCTAGTGATTGTGGGGAGAGGCGACATGGGTCACAGATGCAATGGGGAATTCCAGATATGGGAGCTCTTCAGGCCTTCTGAGAGTTACCATCAACACTGGATCCTACCTGCTTTCTAGGTGAAGGGCTCCACACTCACTGTTTCTGTTTGGGCTGGGAGCTCTCTGTTGCTCTACAGTAGATAAAGAGGGGCAGAATGGTCAGCATTAGAACTACTTGGCTGATATTTTTGTAGATTTCCCAAATAATCACCTAGTTTTCTCCAGACTTTCTCCAGCTTGTCATGTCTGCTACCTCTGCCCTGAAGTCCCTCTTGAGCTGATTCTGCACATCTTCTCTTATTCATTTTAGGCTGCGATTTTTCTTTCAGTAACCTTTTCTGCTTCCCATATTCAGAGGCTTCATATGCTTTCTAGACCAATATTACCATCCTTCATTGTTACATGAAGGTGCTGTGGATTTATTAATATTATTTTTCTATTTCTAGAAATCTGGGGTGAGATGTGAAGATAGAATGTGCATTCATACTACAGTATTTCTAATCTTACCCACCGTCATTTTAACAGTGGTTATGTCTGGTGTATTTTTAAACTTTTCTAATATATATATATATACTTTAAATATATATATATTACATATATACATTACTTTACTTAATTATATTTTAATTACAAAAGTAATTGAAGTATACTTGCACAAAATCAAAAGAGAAATTCTCTCCTCACCCTAACCTCTAATCCTACTCCAGAGTCAACCCCGATCTAGATCAGAATTTCAATAGTGTCTTGACGCTATTGGCACATGGGCCAGATAGTTTTTGTTGTAGGGGTTGTCCTGTCCATTGTGGGATATTTAGCATCATTCCTTGCCTCTTCTAGGAATGTTAATCGCAACCCCAAGTTGTGGCAACCCAAAATATCTTCAAACATTGCCAAATGTCCCCAGAGAGGCCAGTTACCAATGATTAGAACCTCTGGTCTAGATTTATTTTTTATGAATTTACAAGCACATACACACACATTTATAGAGAACTTATTTTACTGAAATAGTAAACAAAACCAACTGGCCTGTGAGCCTCTAAAGCAATATGCTAAAGTATGCTCTTTGAACACTAACCTGACACTAAGAGTGTTACATGAAAACCAGTGTTCAGTGGTCAAATAAATTTGGGCTAAACTCTTCTTTTCTACATGGCTACACTGTACCTTTAAGTTGCTACTGTGCATGTGAATAAAATTGCACTATTGACCAAGTTTATATGGCTGCAGAATCTTTCTTTCACGGAGCATTTCATGGGACTAATGTTCCATGAAAACCCAATGAGACACTACACATTGATCCTCTGAAAATAAGGAAGTCCATAGCATGTTTTAAACAAATATAAAACTGAATTCTATTAAAAACAAGTGAACAAGCAAAGTGCCCCAACTATTTACACAAGTTTTGAACAAACATAAGCTGAAACAATTGAATATTTTATGTTTCTAGTATTCTCTCATATTCTTACTCTATCTTAATTCATTCTAAAGAAAGTCAAACCATAAGGTAAGTTCAGCAGATGAATCCAACAGAAGCAGATTGGTAGGCCCACCTGGCACACTGAAGGTATGTAACTCTTCTACCAGTGGGCCAGTTGTTTGTGGAATACTACTAGTTGTTGCCAGAGAGAACAAATGGATACCAATTCCATTTAAGAAGAGGTTTATCTCATGTGTGGCCATCACAGTTCTTCAGTTTTTCCTCTGCTCAAGATTCTAGGTTACTATCTGATATCTCATTTGTCATTGGAATAGGTGGATAATGTTATTGTTCTCTATGCAGGTACAATGGCACAAGTTGGGTTTTTTTTCCTTTTTAACTCTCATTGACTTTCTAATCATTTTTATTTTAAGACCTTTAGATCTTATTAGAGGAATACAAATAAATGAAAATCCTTTATAATGTTTCCCCAGATTGATTGTCACTGCTCCTCAGTGGTGAATCTGAGGCATTTTCTTTTTTATAGCTGTAGTTTTAGTTGTTATTAGACAAAATTTAGATTGGAATGTAGAGCATGGACCAGGGGTGCATTGCAAAGAGACACTACTGATTCAAATGAAGGCAGCCTGGGGTCATTTGGGTGTCTGCAGTATAAAAGGCAGCAGGGATGTAAATGAGCAACACACATGACCTCTGTCCTTTCATCTCCTCATGAATGTAATGAGAAGATGAAAGTAGAATGAAAAAGAAACAAAAGCTGAAGGTAGAAGATGTAGAGGCTGATATTCAGGGTATCGCTGCTTCATTTCCAAGTTTATTATCTGATACTCAGAAATAAGAGACAGAGAAAAAAATTGGAAAAAAAAAACAACGTACCTTTGACTCATCAGTGGGACCAGGACAGGAAAGGTGAAAGCTGTCCCATGCTTATTCAGATAGTCTCAATTTCCATTTTCAAAAAAAAAGCAGCATTATAAGAGAGCCCTGTGTCACACTATTCTTATCCATGTTGTCACCAGAGGGCACTAGTAAATGTTTATAAAAAGTTAAACCTCTAAAATTCACAAACAGTGCAAAGCTGTAAGCATGAATCCTGGTTAAGTTCATTAACCACTCCGTATCTTTTATTTTTTCATCTATAACTGAGATATTTATAACTATTCCTAAATGAAGATCTCATAAACTGAGACATTTATAGCTACTCCTAAATGAAAGCCTCAATTTTTTAATCTAAAACTACATTTTAAATTCAGATAGTGTTTTGTATAAACAGTAATGACAGCTTATAACTGTTACAGAAATCTTAATTTAAAAAAAAAAGAACTGTGGATTTGGAGAGGCAGTGGTTGTACCTACATTACTCCCAGGGAGCCACGTGGTTGGGCTTCACATTCTTTTCTTTAGCTGTCAGCCTGATGCTGTGTCCTGACTTTCTGTGTGACTTCAGGAAGATTGTGTGTGCGTTTGGAGAGAAACGGCTAGGGTGGAGTGAGGTTGAGAGGGATGGGAATATAAGGTACTATAGGATTTTTTGGGCAACTTGAAACATCAGAAAAGAAAAATTTCCTCTCCTCAAAAAGAAAAGGGGGAAGGGATAGATAGAGGGGAAATTATGCAACATATACTTCAAGAGAAAATACACATGGACTTTGCAACATAATGCTGTTTTGGATTTAATTGGATTTAATAAAAATATTTCTTTTGGAATATTAAAAATGTAGTTTGTTTAAATAGTAATTATAAGTTTAATAATCAAAGTTACAGATTACAAATTTTTGTTTTATTTATTTATTTTTATAAATGAAGCATGGGAAAACTTGAGAATTAAAGAGACTATTATTATTTCTGTAAAACAGAAGAAAGTAATTCTGTGTTTAGGACTTGGTGTCAAACAGATACAAAAGGCCTTGTTTTCCAAAAAGAAAGTGAATGAAGGAAGAAAAAGAAAAATAAATTCAACTAAAACTTAAAATAAAATTTGTTGAATGTAAACTTTGTCTTAGTTGCTGTAGGGCCACTCTTCCCAATTTCTCCTACTTCTAATCCTTCCTTTTATTTTCATCATATCATAATGGACATTAGAAAACTATAAGTATTGCCTAGATTGAGAAACGCTTCTGCACTTTTATTTTTCTGATAAAATAAAGCAGTTATAAAAAAGGATAGAGGCTGTAGTTTTTCCAAATTATCATCATCTTTAGAGTTATGCTTGCAAAAAATCCCAGAGTAATTTAAACAACTGTGCACTGATCTTTTCGGTCTAAAACCTTGAAATAAAAGCCAGATGTTTACTGACGCTTGTTCATCTGCATAGACTTACTCTGTCTTAGCCAGGCCTAACCTTGATGCATTCACAAGAAATCCAATTGGGCCAAGCTCAGCAAGATGTTTGCTTTTTTCTCACCATTTGTGGGGACATACACACATGCAAAAGGTCTCAGACACAAAAACTCAGAATTTCTCCAGGAAAAAAATCCCTAAACAATATCCCGGGCATTTCCTCTCACCTTCTAGTCACCAGGGGCCTCTTCTGTCCTGTCCCATTCCCTGCCCTGATCTGCCCCAATACACTCTTAATTCTGCTTCTTCCTTTTCCCCCACTTTATTTTGCAGAGAAGCTTCTTTCTTCCCATGAAAAATGCCATGTTCCCATAAAAAGTGGGAGGCATCAGAGATTTGATTTAGACAGAAGTGGACTATCAAAGCAGTATCTCAATAGAGTTAGTCCTTGTTTCTTTTTCTAATGTAGTTTTCATTCCAGCTACAGAGAAATCTTGTTGAATAAGTAATACATGCTCACACAAATAAACAAAAAAGAAGAAAGTCATTGTTCTTTTCCTGGGGAGTAGTAGATTAGAAGATGTAATTACTGAGAATTACTTAGTATGGCATACAACACCATTGCTCATGGAATATTTTCAGACTTTATTTTGTCTGATTTGTCAGACTCCTCTAACACATTGTGGAGAACTCCTTAACCACCAAAATGCAGAAGGAAAGTGATCCTTTTTCTAAAACATGCTACACTGTTAGGTTTTTAAGGATATTGATATCAGAGTAGAGCTCAGTTTTATGGTGTATATGTATTAATTTTCTATTGCTGCACAATAAATTACCACAAATAATAAAACCACATTTATTATCTCAGTTTCTGTGGCTCAAAGTCTGAGAATGACTTAGCTAGGTCCTATGCTCTGAGTCTCACAGGGCTACAATTATTGCGTTGGGTGTGCTACATTCCTTTCTGAAACTCAGGGTTGTTTTCCAGGCTAATTTGTTGATAGAACTCAGTTTCTTGTGGTTGTAAGCTTGAAGTCACCATTTTCTTGATTGTATGAGCTGGGGCTGCCTCAACTCCTTGAGCCTAGCAAAAGTGCCTTGAGTGAGCCATAGTCTTGTCTTTTTCCAGTGCACTGGAAAAGACATGGATCTCCTGAGTCAGAAGTTAAGAATAGTTTACTGCTCACAGTAATAGTAACAGCCAGAATATCAACATTTACATAAGTTTCCCAGGCTCGGCTTCCCATAGAGCCATGTGAAGTGGGCCAGTTAGATTGACACCCTCACGTGCAGTGGGTTGCATTACAATAAAGTAACCCTAGATTGAGGGACTCTAGATCTTTTATAACTGACAATAAGTATACCTTCCCTTTGCTCCGAAGATACTCTCTATCTTCCAAGGCTGTTGTACATATAACATTCTTGATAAGATATTTCAAAACAAAGGCGGTCAGTGCCTCTGTTGAAAAGACATGGAGAATTATATCTCAGCAACAACCACTGTAGAGTTTTAAAAATCAGGACATTAACATTGATGTTGTACTATAAACCTTACCAAATTTCACCAGTTGTTCCACTCATGTCCTCGTTCTGCTATAGGATCACATGTTGCATTTAGTTGTCATGTACTCTTCATCTCCATTAATCTGGAACTGCTTATCATTCTTAGTTTTTCATGTCCTAGACCAGTGATTTTCAATGTTACGAGAATTTTTAAAATATGCAATACCTGACTATTTAGTCAGGGGCACGGACCTCTTTACCCTTAAATTATCAAATGAAAAAAATGACAACAGCCAACACAACACTAGCTGTTTAGCGTGAATGAATCAAAACTATACCTATAATTTTTGTCAGATCAGCAAAAAATATATTTTGGGGTGTGCTGCAGAATTTTGGTAATTAGTTTATGTGGGCCAGGAGTGAGACAGGTTGAAAATCACTGTCCTAGACACTTGGGAAAAAATAGGATAGTTATCCTGTAGAAAGTTCTTCATTTTTGTTTTGTCTGATATTTCCTAAGTATTAAATTCAAATTATGCATTTTTGACAATAATATCATAAAAGAGGCATTGGTCCATTTTAGTGCAGCATATCAGGAGGCTCCAACATCATTTTGTCCCACTGGTTAGTAATGCTAACACTGATCTCTTGGTCAAGGTGATGTCTGCCAAGTTTTCTCTTTTATAAATGCGAGATTTTCCCTTTGTAATTAATAATTCTCCTGTGGGGAGATATTTTGAAACTACATAAATCGGCTATTTTTTAACCTTAATTTTGCCCATGAATTTTAGCGCTCATTAATGATTCTTGCCTAAAACAATTATTACTGTGGTATATGCCAAATGATAATTTTCTTTTTTTCCTTTTTTCTTTTTATCCTTTTTAAATTTTTTATTGATTATACTATTACACTTGTCCCATCCCCCCCACCCCATCTCCTCTGCCCTGCACCCCATCCCATCATCCCCACACCTCTCAGTCCATGTCCATGGGCTGCACATACCAGTTCTTTGGCTTCTTAATTTCCCACACTATTCCCAGCCTCTCCTGTCCACTATTTTTTTTTTTCTTTTTGGTCAATATTTTCCCACCACCACTTTCTCCAGCCTCACCTCCCACCCTCAATCCTTCTCCCATTTGGCTTTGTCAATGGGTCCTTTATGCATGTTCCTTGATGCCCCTTCCCCTCCCTTTCCTCTGTCATCCCCCTATCCCCTCCCCTCCGGTTACCGTCAGTTTGTTTTTTATTTCAATGTTGCTGGTTATATTTTGCTTGCTTGTGTATTTTACTTATAGGTGAGATCATATGGTATCTATCTTTCACCGCCTGGCTTATTTCACTTAGCATAATGCTCTCCAGTTCCATCCATGCCATTGTGAAGGGTAGTAGCTCGCTCTTTCTTTCTGCTGCATAGTATTCCATTGTGCAAATGTACTATAGTTTTTTGATCCATTCATTTACTGTTGGGCACTTAGGTTGCTTACAATTCTTGGCTATTGTAAATTGTGCTGCTATGAACATTGGAAGTTCTTTTGAATTGGTATTTCAGGATTCTTAAGGTATAATCCCAGTAGTGGAATTGCTGGGTCAAAAGGCAGTTCCATTTTTAGTTTTTTGAGGAAATTCCAAACTGTTTTCCACAGTGGCTGCACCAGTCTGCATCCCCACCAACAGTGCACTAGGGTTCCCTTTTCTCCACATCCTCGCCAGCACTTGTTATTTGTTGATTTGTTTATCATGGCCATTCTGACCAGTGTGAAATTTCCTTTTCTTTCTTTTTTTTATCCTAACTTCAAGGCATGCTTGTTGATTTTAGAGAGAAGGAAAGGGAGGCAGAGGGGGAGAGAGAGAGAGAGAGAAACACCAATGCAAGAAACATCAATTTGTTGCCTCTTGCATGCACCCCATCTGGACAGAATCCACCACCTAGGCACATACCCTGACCAGAATCAAACCTGCAACCTTTTGGTTTATGGGATGATGATCCAACCAACTGGACCATACCAGCCAGGACCAAAATGGTAATTTTCTCTTTCTGTTTTCCTTTTGCATTTAAGTGGGATGCTACTGTAAGAAACAGATTTTCCTTCTCCCCATTAATTAATTAATTAATTTACATCAGCATGGGTTCCTGATAATTATTTAATTTGGAGCATTCAAATCCATTATTGTCACTGTTTTATTATTCAGATTTTCAGAGATTTAACTATTGGAAATTCCTTCAGGTTGGCTCTTCTGTTCTTTTAACATGCGCCCATCATTTTTGGAGTCCTTTCTTACTCGTTGACAATGTCCATTGCTGCTGAGGTGTCATTGCCTCTGGAGTTTTCCAACAGGTAAATCTAGTAATTATATGTTCGTGTGCACACACACACATACTTGTATCTATTTATTAAAAAAAACATGAGTTTACACTCCAATTTCATTGCAGTCCCACAATGGTTTTTCTAGCCTTCTGTATTTTTAACAAATTTTATCCTTAAAAATTTCCTTATGCCTCTTTGCACAATTCCTTCTCTTTACTCCCAGCTTCCATGGACCTGATTTCTCTC
>PVJD01019822.1:0-10821 GCA_004026545.1 Mormoops blainvillei
CTGAGATGCTGTAGTTGTGTGAGCCATGGTGGATGCTTCATTTTTTCAGGTGTCTGAGTACACAGGAGATGATAGAATGGGCCAGGTGTTGGAGGACACTGCACATGCCATAGTAGTCAAGGCGCTAGAGAACGTGGCTGGTACTGGCATAGTCTCCAAAAGAGTTCTAAGTGCTTGGGCTTTGAAAAACCAGCTGTGAAATATTCAATGAGCACCCAGAAGGATTTGGATGTGGCATACATTGAGGCCCAGACATGTCTCCATGGCATCTTCCCTCCTGTCATAGTGACAAATAAGGGCATGATCACTACCAATTGACTTGGTTGTGAAACTCATGGCTATGTGACATTCATGTACTAAGTGTCTGCTTACTCCTCCCAACAGTTCACGTCGAAGGCTTCATGTTTATTTGGACCATCCAGAGAGACCTACAGTGCTCTTTGAGAACTCAGGTGTCTCTCTTCTAATGAGGATTTAAAAGGTGTCTTCACAAATGAGCTCTATCTGTGTGGGTGTGATGAGTAGGTTGTAGTGTCTGAGCAGTCTGTGCATGGCCATAATCCTTGGATAGTGCCTGCGGTTGCTGTCAATGTCCTTGGTGTGTTCATAATGTGTGGGCCCAAGTCTTTATTTACAGTTTGTAATGAAAGTGTAATATTATTAAACAGTTAATAAGAACCAGTGTGTGAGTCACACCTCCTTCATAAAGAATTTGCCATGTGACTGCTCACTGGCTGCGGTGTGTCCTGATTATAATTATCTGCTCTCATGGGCTCTGGTGTGCCCTGGCTTGTTGTACTATGCTCTGATTGGCTGGCGGTTGCGTCCACCAGCCTGGAAAAGCATACATTACATACACGACACAGGTACCTTACCTCCCTCCCTGTTCCCTAGAAGCCAATAAGTGAGTGTACGGATGGAAGCTGTGTGCTGGTCACAATGAATGGGTTGTGCTGGGGCACTGGTATGTGAACCGTGCCTGAGTTGTAGTTGCCCTCAAGCTTGGGAATGTTCATTTCTGTGACTCGAATCCTGGTGCTGCCTGGGATGATGATGGGCAGGTGAATTGCTACCTTAACTGTTAACAAATCCCACGAAGATACAGATTATCAAGGAAATCTGAAAATCAATGTATTCCCTTTCCATACTGATTATCTATCTGCATAAGAATTGGCAGATCTAGGCAGAATTTATTGCATAAGTTATGCAATAAAATCCATCGAAGCATTGGAACTATTTCAAATGCATTTATTTACAAGGTTAGAAACAGTGCTTCTTCTGACATATCTGTGGCTGTGGAGACACTCTCCCTTATTAACTTGAAACGATCATGGCCCCAATGGGAGGTGATGTGGCTATATGATATGGCATGTCTACAGCTGTCCCTGTGTTGCTTGGCCAACTGCACTTCTTTCCCTAAAAATTCCATAGCAGTCCTGCTTGGACACTGGTGCCACATCAGGAGCTGCCGCTGGGCTCACAAGCAAAAGGGAAGAGCTGAGTGTTAACAGTGCATTCCAGTGGATCGAAGCGAATGTCTAGACTCTGGCCCATGAAAGTCCCTGCTGTTGCTGCACTCATCCAGTCCTCCTCAGTAGATGGCTAGTGCTGCTGGAGAGCACGGTTTTCCTGCGAGACAAATTCACAAAGATACGGAAGAAAAAACAAATGTGGAGACAGTAAAGGTGACAAAGGTGATCACCTGAGGGGGAGAGGTAGAAGCTTGTTCGAATGAGCACTTTCATTTGTTACCTGTTCCTATTGTCCACACTGAGATCCCTCTGCTTGCCCCTCCACATGGAATCTCATGCTCACCTTATCTCAGAGAATGTTCACAACCCAGAACTCATCCACTACATATACAGGCAAGAAACATGCCCAGACCTTCCCAATTCAAAATTGTTTTCCAGGCTGCCCTGACCCTGAATGGGAACGGGGCTTAAAATGGTTTCATGGATGACTTTAAACATCAATTATCTTTCTGGCATATTTAGAAGTGAGATAGATAGTCAGCCCTGGTTCTATCACCCTGTGGAGCCATTCATCGGAGACGCAAAATGGTGTACATTGCTTCTAAACATCCAAAGATATCATCCCCAGCAGCCACCGTGTTTTATCCGTTGCCCCAGTCCGTTCCATGCCCCCTTCCCTAGAGTACCCACACACTTGTCTTTGTCTGAGCGGATGAGAAAATGCAGACAAAGAGAACATGGGAAGAGGAATCCTCATAGGGTCTAAATTCCTTTCAACCGGGCTCCTTGAACAAGACAAGGTCCTGTTTTTGGCCTTCTTGATATACAGTTTTGGAAATAGGCCTTTGTCTGTTTTGCAGAAATACCAGTTTGGGAAAGACAGACCTGCCTTTACCTTAATTACAGTGTATGGTGGAGTTTAGAAATCAAGTGGAGCATCTGGAGTAGGTCTAGCAGGTGTGAGAGGGATGGTAGCCTGACCCCAACTGCCTGTCAGGAAACAAGAGGCTCAAAATTCTGCGTGTGTCAAGCTCCTTCTTCCAACTGCGGAATGTGGGTGCCAGCTGCTGACAGGTGTGTGATTCAGGGATGCGAACGCCAACTCCATGCACGAGGTCATGGGTACCACATGAGCTATGCAAGCAAGGCTGAAGTAGGAGAGGCTGATTATGAATTAGGTTTTGGAGTCATTTAACATTTTGGCAGAACTGGTCAGCCCAGTTGGGGGACGATGCTCAGTACAATGGATGAGCTGACAGCATGTGAATGTGGGGACTGCCTAGGTTGTTGGCAGCCATAGTAGGAATGTGGTTTATTGAACGAGGAAGGAGAAATGGAACATAGTACTATTCATGAATCTCACAGCCTTTTAGTTTAGTTCGACAGTGTCTTCTACTGGAAGGGCTGGCTTAAACACCCTATCATATTTCAGTCCCAGAAATTCTGCCAGCATTACAACACAACTCTTACCTTCTGCCTTGGCCCATGCTGAAGCCACAGTCCATAGAAATATTAAGGGCTGTCTCATGAGATCCACAGGTGTAAGGAAAATAATCAAGAAACACAACTTTCTTTAGAAAACCTGCAAGAAAGAAATACCGATAGTGAATTCATATTATGGAAATCTACCTTGTTTATGTAGATGCGCATGACCATCCTCCACCAGGAGAAGGGTAGACAAGTCTTAATTCCATACCATGGAATTCGGGTGTCTCCCTTTCCTGAATGCACCACAGCAAAAGCATTGTGAGTCACACGTAGGTCTCCCTCATGCAGGACAGGAAATGATGCAGATACTCTCTGATTGTTTTTGCCTTTTCCCTGAGTTGAAATCAGTTCTGTTTGAAAAAAACAAAAAAGAAAAACAAAAAAAGAACAAAACAAAAAACCCTGACCATGTGGTACCATGGGCACCCCTGGTGACACAGAGGTAGGTCTCTATCCTGATCTCAAGGTGACTCTAGCTGGACTTGCACTTAATGAGTCCAAGTGTATCATGTGCTCATGGGCCATTGCGAGCATTATCTGGGAACTTGTGGAAAGGAATGAAATATATTTGCACATCTGCTCTTCTGAAAGCATCTTCATGTTGTCATAGGACTTCAGTTATCAAACAAGTGTTTAAGAGTAGAATAATTAATAGAGTCATAATGGTGTCCTGGGGTATTCCAACCCTTGAAGCCTAGGTAGCAGGGAAGTGGACTACAGAAGAAGTTCTGTGCAGGCTCACAAACACATGCAGATGCGATATGCATGATTCAGGAAGATGCTGTCATGAAACTTAGTAGTCTGCAACATCTGTGCAAGGGCCTTTCCCACATGTTCTTCTCTGTGCAATCTGCCTCAGTGTGGGAATGCCCAGGCTCAGAGGCAGGGAGCATTGACCTGTACAGAAGCAATTCCCCAGCCTCACACTTGCTATTTATGACTGCAAAATATATGTGCAAGAAGTGGAGTTTTCTCAATGACTAAATGTGGACACAGCCCCTTCTTTCTATATCTTCCTTTTTCCAGCACAGAGGACTGGGTGTAGTTGGCCACTGACAGTACTTTTCATAAAAGACTTGTGCTCTCAGATATCCTGTTCCAGATTCTTACTCAATTAGAAATGTCAAACCAAGAGGTCACCACTACCCTTCTCATCATACGGAAAGGAAAAATGTGTACCAAAGTATTGAGAATATTGCTTTTGGTCATACAGCTGGAGGGGCATCTCTGAGCTTCAAATCCATGTGAGGATTGATCTTGGGTTTATATGGCATGTATGTTTAGATGCAGACACCAAAGGCGCAGCAAGGAGTGAGGGGTAGCAGGTGCCTAGATTAAACCAGACTCATGTCCACACACATGCATATGTCCCTGCCTGCCTTTCACTGGCAAGGCTACCGGCTTCTGAGGAAACTAGCATGGAATCAAGAGAAGAGACGCATTCGTGTGGACCGTCACCCAAAACGGAGAAATATTTCTATTGCTAAGGCACCAGGGAATCCGCTTCTAGAGAGTCTGTCTCAATTGCCTTTGCTTTGGCTGTAAGCTAACGTGATTGACTCCATATTTTGAGCTTTGCAGAAACTGACTTGCTCTAGCTGAGAAAACTGGCTCTCAGTGGCTCTCCTGAAACTGTATCCATACTGTGATGGGAAGAATGAGGTACTTCACTTGGAAAGACTGTCACGACAGTATTTATTAGAACATAAACTTGAAGAAACGTGGAGTAACTTGGTGTGCACCATGCTGTAATGATTAATGCACTATTTGCAATCACCTAAATTTTCAGGAGGTTGAAGGATTTATTTAAACATTCACCTCTCCCCTGATGACACTCTTGCTGTGCGAGGGGCCAGATCAATTTATAGAATCTCCTCTCAGAATTGTGGAAAGAAGTGTGTGCACTGTATTTGCATTATGGTAGTGGAGAGTTTCTTGAACGCTAATGACTTGAAGATCTGCATGAGTAATTAGTCGTGCTCCCTTGAGAGTGTCTCCTCATGTCATAGGAGATGTGACTTCTGGGAAAAGCATTTCCCACAATCCCTAGAAACATGGATTTTACCCAGTGTGTGTCTGTGGTGTAATATAAAACCTGACTAACATCTGAAGAATTGTCCAGATGCCCCAAACACATAGGCTCTCTCCCTTGAGTGGGAACTCTGTTGTCTCTTGAAATATGACCTATCATTGTAGCCTTGTCTGCACTCTCTATACCTCACTGTTACACTTTTTGACAATCCTCCTCCCACAAATAATCTTCCTGAATCCTCTGACTGCACTTTCTGGACTGGACTTGGCTCCCCCTACATAATTTCCTCACTCTATCTGAGCTTCCCCATTGGTTCGTTGGGTGGTGTCAACCAGGCCTAAGAGACACCTCTTTTAGGGGAAGGATAGGACAGTTTCTTTGCCCCGTCTTAACCTTCATCCTTGTCATTCTGTTCTTTTGGTTGAGTGTGTTGCTGCCACTGTCTCTGATCCTCTGACTAGAGCTCATCTGAGAAGAAGTTTTTTCTTGCAGATGTTTCTGGCATGACCTGAGAGGGGTGACTGCATTTCATGTGTCAGCGGAGCAACATTTGACTGAAGGAGGCCAGAGAGCAGAAGGGACGTGGGTGGACCTCTTATTTTGGTTTTGCTGAATCAAAATATTTGGGTCAGGAAACATGCTGATGTGGTTGTCAGAGTCATATGCTTTCATGCTCCTGAAATCAAGGGCCAGAGGAATCATTCTTCTTGTAGTAAAAAATGTGAGCTCTGTGACCCACAAAGCATTCACACCCTATGTCCCTTTTCATTTCTATGCATTTCAACTTCATGAGATATACAGAAGGCCCACATTAATTGTATTTTCTACAAATTCCCTCGGCTAGCGATTTTCAAAGGAGCTTTGGAGTCTGTTTGACAACTTCTGTCAATGGAAGGACATTGACTTATCCCAAATGTGTTTGTGTGTTTTCTATTGTCATGTTTAAGTTAGAAACAATGGCCCCAAGATGGAGACGATGTCTCTGTTCTCCAAAATTATGACAATAAAACATGCCATCCCTCCAACCTCTCATAAGGTATCCACAACTGATGTCATTCTGTGCTAGCCATGTATAAATACAATAGGGAGATCTGTTTTTGAAATTAGTTCTTCTAACGCAATTCTTACACTGTTGACGCCCATACAACTCCAACCAAGTTGCCATCAATTCCTTTTTGGAGTTGAAGTAATCTCTGAGGGATTATCCACGGATGTTTATATCCCACAAATCAGCAAACCAGGACCCTTCAGGAGACATTACACTCTGCATGTGAAGACCACCATGGTATCACCTCACTCAGAAAAGGCTCTAGTATCTGAGTTTAGATCACAGGCACTGCGTTTCCAACTCTTAGGTATCTATCTGGCAACCATTCCTATGCTCTGTGTGAAGGCCCACCTCTGAGTGGCCTCAGTAGTCTTCAAGACTTGACTACTGCCTTTCCTGTACTAGTTAATCCTGCGGTTCAATCATTCGACAATATATATCATCCTATATGTTATAACCTGAAATATCCTTTCCTTGATCATCTGCACATAGAACAAACCTCTCTCTCTCTGATCCCTAGGCACTTGTCCTCAATTTGTGTGTGTGTGTCTTCTTTCCCCAAAGCACTCGCTGCTGCATAATTTCGCTCATGGAAGAGTGTGGACATACATTATACAATTTCACCTGTCAGCTGCTCAGGAGGTCTGATTCCGATTCCTATTATGGTGTTCCTTAGTATATCCTGCTCCTGAACAGTTTGACTGATCTTAGGGATTAAATAGACAACTCAGTGAAGTAATTAATCAATGCATACATGCATACACTTTTGGTCTAGATGACACACCCTTTAAAAAGAAGCAGCAAGGAAATATTCAGACAAAAGGCTGGATTGAGAAAACTGGTTAGGACTTGTAACATTTCTGTGGGAGGACATCTAAAGTCTTTGGGGCTATATGCTTTTTAATAATCTGTGCATGAAGCATTTTAAAAATTAGAACAAATGTGGAAGTATGCAAACTGTTCCTCAGGGCGAAAATTAGAGGATATCCATCCTGGATTTCTGAATCATTTTACAGGAAGCTTTCTTGACTTCACAGTGGATATTACTCTACTTCCAACTGCATCATGAAAATTGCTAAGGTGGGTTCTCTCTCGATTTCCAATTATGAAGAACAGTGGTGCCCCTGTTCCCTCAACTTAAGCTCTCTCCTCTAATTACTTATCCCCTGGTTGCCCAGTTGCTGGGTGTACTCATTCTCATACCACACCAGCAACTCACAGCTTGGGATGAATAACTGGCACGCTTGGTATAAAATATTAACATGGTACTGAAATACCACCCGTTTCTGCTCCACATCTTGCTGAAGATAGTTCAGATATCTTGAATTGAGGAAGATTAAGGGAAAGAACAGCACGACAATGAGTCTTCTCTGTCCATCACAAACATCTCCAACTACTCACTGATACTTAAGGTACTCTGGATTTGATGTAACCGACTTTCTCACTGACTTCTGTTCAGTTCCTGAAGCTCTATAGAATGCCAAGTTATTGTCTATCTCCAAGACCTGCTTAAGTTGCTTATCCTTCCTCACATCATTTTCCAGGCCCAATACGAGGCTTAAGTTCCATCCTGATTGAGCATAAAACCCAAGAGACTCTAGATTATTTAAACGTTATTTCAAGTTTTGTTTCATAGCACAGAGATGGTGCTTGACCTATACTCTGCCTCCAGATTAGCTCACATTATCCCATTCCATCCCATTCCATGCCATATTCCAACATAACCTTCTCTTGACAATGACCCAAAGTTATGCTTATAGTAGCTTTCACTCACTTCTACAAGCTTCCCACATAAACTTGCAGGTCTGTTTGTCTTAGCAGAATAACACAGAACAAAAATAGTTGGCCCACACTCTCTTTCCCATTCAAAAGAGCATCTCTGAGGAAAATGCACATGGGCCTTTCTCTGCAGGACTCTGAACACAGTTCTACATAAAACTAATACTGGTGTGCTTTGTTGCCCTCAACGGTTTAGGCTTTCCTTGGCCTTTCTTATCTCGGCATTGCGTAGTCGTCACGAAATAAGAAAACTAAAGTTAACTATCTCTAAAAGCAATCATTTCTTGTGTGCAATATGTCACCGATGAACATATGGGGCGACTGTGGGAGCTGTCCAAACCAGGGACACATCTGTGTCAACTGGCACATTGTCAATGCTTAAGTAAAGTACTTTAGGTCAATGAAAGCTGAGTCCTCTGCTCCTAGTGAATCTAGTGCCCTGCAGGTTTTCCCAAAGGGCTCAAATATTGACTGGTATCAGGGCTTATAGTGTGAGGATGTACGCTATATTTGTTCTCTTTTACACTAATTGCCTCTTGTCCAGAAACACAACTGCGTGAAGGATGAAGAGGAACAGAAGGTTGGGGGAGGCCACTTAGAGGGGCATGACAACACATGTAAGACACTGGTGGATGAGAGTCGCCTCTAGAACACAGAAACCTGAAGAACTTAACTCATTCAGTTGAAACACATTTTGTCCTCTCCATCAAGATACTCAAAACCTGTCCTGCTTTTGCAGATTTACATTTAAGAAAGTAATTTAAATATATATTTTTTCATTATTCTTTGTTGGTGAGTAAAATGTCAGGACAATAATTTTACCCTGCTGACATCAAAGTGATTTTAGCCACACGGAGATTCAACTGCAAGTGGAGACCACATGATATTTTCCTTGCTCATCATCTACACATCCTAGTCTGTCTGCCCCATGAGAGTAGAATCTCCCAAAGGGTGGAGTTCCTCCTTTATGTGTGCAGGTATGCCCCCACTTACCCTATGATCCTTAGACAGGATATCTGTATTCATATGATGACCACTCAGTTCACAGTGCTATCCATATTTTCCCCATCCATGTCTAGTTGTGCGGCTCCGGTCACTCCAAGCCACAGAAAGCATGTGGGAAGCCAGGAAAAATGTAAGAGGTAAACACTTCCCAACACCCAGGTTTATCCGTTCTTGGGCACCACTTCGTCTTCTGTGACCTGACTCAAAAAAGGACCAAAACACAGGCCCACTTGCAGAGTGGTAGCCTGATAAAACAATCCAAGTCGAGCCTTGGGGATGACCAAAGTCTGATTTTGGAGCCAGGGAGCACAGTGAGAACTGAGATCTTGGGATGTCCCTTCCGAAACGTAAGGGGGCCCATGCACAGCACAGCTGCTGATGAAGAAGTCCCAAGAGTTCTCACAGTATGGAGGTGAGAACAGCAGGGGCTAGGAAAGATGCAATTTGTTCTCCTGGACATGAAGGGCTTTGTAAAGAGCCCAGCCCTCACATCACTCAAGTGTTTTTCCTCTACACGGAGACCCTGGAGGAATGCCATCGCTCCAGAACTGAAAAAATATCATGCAACTCTTCTAACTAACCATGCCGTGATTCTTTCTTAGGGGCACTAACAGTCCTCATCCTCGCGGTCTCTGGTTTCTATGTCCACGTGGCACTTTCTTTCTCATGTCCTGTAGATCACATCGATATAACTTCTCCTCAGTTCTAATTTGCAAAAGAACAGGTGAGCAAGTTGTTGGGTGTGCAGTTTAAGTATGTCCTGATTCACAAAGCACACAATGTCCACTCATCAATCATCATCTGTCTTTCTACCTGGTCTGGTGTTTTCCTCTATTACATGTTGGTTCAGCGACACTGAGACTCCACGCTAACAACTGGTGGCTGATTCCATTCTGACGACCACATCTCACCATCATCTCATTTAACTGCCCAACATTTAACCATTCACAAATTATTTACTGAGGGAAACGTAGGTGGTTTGTTCATTAAGCAAGGCCTGTGCATACAACACCAAGAGCAGAGAACTGTTCAATACAGATGAACTTATTGGACCCTATATGTCAATTATTTATTTATTTTTTTCTAATTCATTGTTTTGAATCCAGGTATGAACTATGTATCCGTTCCTTCAAATTACATATTTAATTTAATTTAGAGCTTTCACACCATGTACGATCTATGTGTCCTTATCTTCGCTGTAAATAGAAGCACTGTGGAGCTCAGAGAATTTATAAGTTTTGCCCAAATGTGATGTTCAAACTACAATATCAGTTTCGTGCAGCATCAACCCAGGCGTATCTAAAGTGCACTCCTTACACCTAGGCCATACCTATGAAAACTTACAGGGCCCTTAGGGGAATTGTTATCATGTCTGAAGTTCCACAGCATCTTCAATGTTTCCAAAACACTAACGTATACCAGCAATGGGCTATGGGCTATCACGCAGTATTCAGCTGTTCTGAAACACATAGTGTATGGTGGGTCTGCCATGTTCTCAAACTCTTGGGAAATTCCCAGTGTATTCAAAGTCTCAAAATCATGCAATTTCACAGAGCCTTCATTGTTTCCAAACAGTTGGGCAATACCAGCATGTCAAAGGACTCACACATATGAATGATTTCTAGTCACTTCAGATTTCTCCAACCCCTGGGGTACTCTTTGTGTTCTTAAACACCTGAGTCCTCCCAGAGACATCCATGTGCTCAACTACCTGCAATATCCTAACACCTTTACTGTCCTCATATCCTTGGAGTGTCCCATCATTTACGTTGTCCCCAGTCTCATGGATTATATCAAGATCCTGCAGTACTCTCAAACACCTGGACTATTCCACACATCTTACATTTTTCTAAGAGATCGGGCTATCTCCATCCATGAGGTTCGCTGAAAGACCTGTGATAGGCTGCAATATTTGTTTTCGGATATGAAGATTATCCCGCAGTCTTCAATGTTCTCCGATCCCTGAGAATCCCCAAGTCATCAGTGCTACCAATGCA
>PVJD01019823.1:0-10825 GCA_004026545.1 Mormoops blainvillei
AGAACAATTGTGGAAATCAAATGATATCTAATTTATTTTTTAAAGTTGCGATAATGATGCTGTGATGTAGGAGATACACACTGAAGTGTCATAGTGTGTCCAGCATGCTTTCGAATGCTCCATAAGAAAGGATGTGTTTGGGTGGGGGGGGGGTGTTGTGGGTGTGTGTACAAAGAAAGACAGGGAGCAAAAGTGGCAAAATGTCAGCAACAGGTGACCCTAGATGAAAGGTATAGGTCTTCATTTTATTATTGTTATTATTCTTTCAACTTTCCTATAGGTTTGAAAACTTCTGAAATCAAATAATGGTGGTGGGAATGAACTGCCAATGATTTAGCTCAGTGAGTGAAGGACACACAGACTGGCAACAGCTTCCGCGTTCCGTAGTTAAGAAGCTGCTGCCAAAGCATGGGGATGGCCTCTCCTTTTACTGTAGACAGAGGAAGGACAGGAGAGTGCATAGTGTCATGTGGCTGAGAGACAGTGGCTCCATGGGTGGAGAAGTGCTTCTGGGAAGGACTTCCAAGGCTGGAGGTCTCTGGAAACAGAGCCCAGTCTCTTGCATCCATTATGAGCCCATGTGCAAAGAGGAAGATGCGAATCTCTATTCATTCTTGAGCCCTGAGGTGACCTCGTGATGTTTGCTGGACAGTTATGAGCACAGCCTTTGGATCTAATCCAACCCCACCAACATTAACTGAACATCTGTAGAGTTAAGCTGCTACACTGCTGAACTGTAGGCAGATGAATAACCAAAGGGCCGAAGGACCGAGGACATGGGCTCAACTCTTGCAGGCAGCCCTTTCCCCGCCCCGTCCGAGTTCCGTGTTTGGGTTCATTTGGACAGTGCTCACAGTCAGGTGACGGGGCACGCCTATCCCTGCCCCTGCTTCAGCTGCTTTTGTGTAGGGTTGGGAATAAAAATAATGATCTTGTTTGACAGATTTGGGAGGTGTGATTAGAAAATATTTTTGTTGTCATGGATTTGCTAAACCCCTGGTGTGCCTGTGTGGAGCATGGCTGACTGTAGCCTGTTTTGTTCTACATGGGAAATGAATTGGAAAGTTAACTATGACTCTTAACCCCATATCCTGGAAGTTGTAGGTTTAGATAAAAATCAGCTTCCTCATCAGCCGGTGAGTAAGAAAATATGATCTTTAAATTCCCCAGCAGCTCTCACATCCTGTGACTAACCAACACCTGTTTTGACTTACGCAAAAACCAGCTGACCTAGAATGCAGCCTGATTGTCCGTATCCTCTATTTTGAAGAAAGTAGTGAAGAGTGAACATTCATGTGTTAAAAGAAAAATTTAGCTTCCACTGCCAAAAGTTTATTTATTTATTTTTATTTATTTTTTTTAAAGGAAAGGTTCATTAAGCCATTGCTAGCACAAAAGAAGATGTGTCATGGATCACAGAGTCTAAACAATCAGCCCCAGGGCCAGGTAGGAAAGATGACATATCTGTCCTCTTGGAGTTTTGCAAGCATTTTTATACATCAAGCAGGGGGTTAGGTGTAAGCTGTTCTGAAAGAATGTACATTTGCTATAGACAAGGGGATAGGAGAAGGTGAAGGCGGCTCATTCTGGGATAGGCCAGCGGAGTTCCTAAAGATCATGTGTAAATAAGAAGCAGGGGATTCAGGGGTTTGATGGTACCTGGCTAGTCTCTATTTAGATAATTTTAGAAGTAAGCACCTGAAAAAAGTTAATTTAAGAATTCCAACAGCCCTGTCCGGTGTGGCTCAGTTTGTTAGAGCATCATCCCATGGACCAAAAGAATGCATGTTCGGTTCCTGGTCAGGGCACACACCCATGTTGTGGGTTTTCCCCAGTCAGGGCACATTCAAGAAGACAATCAATAGATGCCTTTCTCTCACATCGATGTCTCTCTCTTTCTCTCTCCCCACTCCCTTTCTCTCTCTCTAAAAGCAGTGGAAAAAAATGTCTTTGGGTGAGGATAAAAAAAAGATAATAACTCCAACATACGGCAGTCTTTTGTTGGTTTTGCACTTCGGTTGTTAACTAATGAACTCCTGTAGGGGCTTAGAATGAGCCACCCCAAAATGTGCCTCAGTGGTGTGCAGATTTTCAGCTGGGGGCAATCAAGACCCTGTGGGCTGAATAGGAACTTCTACTCACTCCCCTTGACTATCTAGAAGAATTTAAATTAGGAGCCTGGCTCATGTAAGAGTTATCACCAGAAATGACTTTTTACCTTTCTATATGGCAAGGCAAACTACTAATTTTTGAACATGTGTTCTGCCTTCAATGACCCTTTGAAGCTCACAAGGTGCCTTACCTTATCCCTATCTCAGAATGTCTTATATACCTCAATCCCAATTTCTATCTCTGAACCTCTCCTGCAGGTGGGGCCGCTTACTCTCCCCTGTATGCATTGCGTTTGATTATTTTCTCTTGCTAATCTGTCTCATGTCTATTTGATTATTAGACCAGCCAGAAAAACCTTGAGGGTAGATGAAAGCTAGTTTCTCCCCCAAATCCCTTTTTACCTCTTCCTTCCACCTTCTGGCTTGCTATAATTTAAGACATCTCAAATTTTCTCTTTGTCATATGCATAAAGCTGAGTGTATAAATCAAATTTATAACAAACATGATTTGACACCTATCTGATCATAACAAAATTGTTACCACTTTGTGTAACAATGAGGCAAAAATGTGCAGCATGTCTCCTACACAGCTGTAAACAAATGACCTTTCCTAGCCCAACCTAATCCTTCATTTATTTTCCCAGTCATGGAATCAACTCCAACACTGACCATTTTCTCTGATACTGTGCACAATAGAACAGTCTTCCACATGTTCTAGAGGTGCTGAATGAGATTATAGCACCAGAGGATCTAGTCCCTGATGAAGCCTTAGTAAGCTGTATGACCTCTGAGCCTCAGTTTCTTCCTCTGCAACATGAATGGGTTGAGTAGACCAGGTGTGAGGACCCTCCAGCCCAAAGGTCCAGGGCTTTCCCAGTAGCCCCCAGCAATGCCCAAGGGATTTTCCACCTCCACCTTCCTGCACCCTGGCCCCTTATCTTGAGCATACATACAACAGGGTATGTGGGACGGGGCCAAGGTGACGGCAATCAGCCCAGGGGCTGTGGGGTGTGGAAAGCTGCACTGGGGTGGAGGGAGTGTGGGGCTGAGGCTCAGATGGGATGAGGGGGTCTCCCGGAGAAAACAGGCGCTGGTTTGTCCCCACCAGGTGACTTAGGGTGGAGGAAGGAGGAAGTAAAGAGAGGGGTTTTCAGCTTGGGATTTTTAAAACCAGCTGAAGCAGACTTCCAGCCAAGATGGAGGCAAAGGTAGATATGCTTTGCTTCCCTGCACACCCAAAAGAAAGACAACAACAAATTTTAAAACAAAAAACAACTAGAACTGCCAGAAAATCGAACTGCAAGGAAGTCTGACAACAAAAGAGTTAAAGAAGAAATATTCATCCAGATTGGTAGGAGGGGCAGAGATGGGCAGCCAGGGTGGAGAGGATGTGGGGCAAGGTGGAGGCTGGTGGCCCAGGTGGTCCCATATTCATGTGCAGGTAAACCAGGAGGAACAACAGGGGAGAAAGACAGACCACACAATCCACAGTTCCTGCACGGGGAAATAAAGCTTCAAAACCTCTGGTTGTAAAAACCTGTGGGGGCTGCAGTCATGGGAGAAACTCCCAATCTCACAGGAGAGTTCATTAGAGAGACCCACAGCATCCTAGAATGTACACAAACCCACCCACCCAGGAATCAGCACCAGAAGGACCCAATTTGCTTGTGTATAGTGGGGGTAGTGACTGAAAGCAGAGAGAGAGCTGAGCAAGCAGCATTGTTTTCTCTGACCCCTCCCCTCCACAGCACCACAAGGCAGTAAAGTGGGTTGCCCTGCCCTAGTGAATACCTAAGGCTCTGCACCTTACAATGTAACAGGTGCTGCACTGAAGCAAAAAAAATGGCCTAAATGAAAGAACAGATTAAAACTCCAGAAAAACAACTAAGCGATGAGGAGATAGCCAACCTATCAGATGCAGAGTTCAACACACTGGTAATCTGGATGCTCACAGAAATGATTGCATATGGACACACGATAAAGGAAGAAGTGAAGGCTAAACAAAGTGAAATAAAGCAAAATATACAGGAAGCCAACAGTGAAGGGAAGGAAACTGGGACTCAAATCAACGATTTGTAGCAGAAGGAAGAAATAAACATTCAACCAGAACAGAATGAAGAAACAAGAATTCAAAAAATGAGGAGATGCTTAGGAACCTCTGGGACAACTTTAAACATTCCAACATCAAAATCATAAGGGTTCCAGATGGAGAAGAGGAGGAATAAGGAATTGAAAACTTATTTGAAAAGTAATGAAGGAAAACTTCCCCAATCTGGTGAAGGAAATAGACATACAAGTCCAGGAAACTCAGAGAGTCCCAAAGAAGTTGGATCCAAGGAGGACCAAACCAAGACTTATCATAATTAAATTACCCAAGATGAAGATAAGGGAGAATTTAAAAGCAGCAAGAGAGAAGGAGGGAGTTACCTACAAAGGAGTTCCCATAAAACTATCAGCTGATTTCTCAAGAGAAACCTTACAGGAAAGAAGAGGCTGGAAAGAAGTATTCAAAGTCATGAAAAGCAAGGACTTACATCCAAGATGACTCTATCCGGCAAAGTTATCATTTAGAATGGAAGGACAGATAAAGTGCTTTCCAGATAGGGTAAAGTTAAAGGGACTTATCTAAGAAAAAGAAGAAGATCAAAACTATGAATAGTAAAATGACGATAAACTCACAAGTATCAAGACCTGAACCTGAAAACAAAAACTGAGCAAAGAACTAGAACAGGAATAGGATCACAGAAATGGAGATCACATGGAGGGTTATCAGCAGGGAGGGGAAGGGAAGAGAATAGGGGAAAAAGTAGAGGGAATAAGCATAAATGGTAGGTAGAAAATTGACAGGGGGAGTTTAAGAATAGTATAGGAAATGGTGAAGCCAAAGAACTTATATGTACAACCTATGGACATGAACTAAGGTGGGGAATGCTGGTGGAAGGTGGGGTGCAGGGCAGAGGGGGATAAAGGGGAAAAAAATAGGATAAGTATAATAGCATAATAATATATGTTTTAAAAAATAAAAATAACAAAACATGCTGAAGGAGGGCAATGTTTAGGACTAGTCTTGGGCAGTTTATATTTTTTAAAATAGTCCTTATATTATTTTTCCTTTAGAAACAGGTAAGTTTTGCAAGATAAAAAGGTCTGGAGATCTGTTGCACAATGCGAACATGCCAAATACTACTGAATTGCACACTTAAAAATGGTTAAGATGCTACTTTTTACGTTGTATACTTTTTAATCACAATTTTAAAAAAAGATTTTATTTATCCTTCAGGGAGAAGGGGAGGGAGGGAGAGAAACATCCATGGGTGCGAGAGAAATATCAATTGGTTGCCTCTCCCACATCTCCAACTGGGGACCTGGCTTGCAACCCAGGCATGTGCCCTGACCAGGAATCACACCAGAGACCTTTTTGTGCACCGACTGGCACTCAGACCACTGAGCCACACCAGCCAGGCCTTAACCATTTTTAAAAAGGGGTTCGGAGTCATAAACAAGCTTCACAAAAGTTGAGAAGCCTGAAAGGTAACAAAAGACAAAATCTGACCCCTCAAACACCATTAGTTAATTAACATTAGATACATTTCCTGCCGGTCTTTTATTCTACAACTAGTTTTCTTAAACTTAACTAGGTACAGACCTGACCTCTTGACTCGGTTGGTTGAGTGCTGTCCCACAAAGAGATAGGTTGCCGGTTCGATTCCCAGTCAGACCATATGCCTAGGTTGCCAACTTGGTCCCCTGTTGGAATGTGTACGAGAGGCAACTAATTGATGTTTCTTTCATACTTTGATGTTTCTTTCTCTCTCTTTCTCCCTCTTTTCTACCTTCTATAAAAATAACATAAATGAAAATTTAAAAAAATTTAAAAATATTAATTAAGTGCATGTTGCAGGTATGCCTTAAAACAATGATTTTTTAAAACATAACTTCACATTAGTGTGGTGCTTCATAAAAGACATTTTTAATGACTGCCTACAATTTTCTAGCATATTCTGATATGTTTGGCCATTTGGGTTGCTTCCTATTTTCCACTATTATCAATAATGCTTCAATAAACATCTTTGTGCATAAAATATTATTTGAATTTAGAATTGAAGAGTGGTTCCTAGCAGTGGAATTACTGGGTCAAATGGTTTGAGTAAAAGGATTTTGATACATGTTGTCAGTTCTCTTTCCAGAAAGGGAAGAGAGAGAGAGAGAGAGAGAGAGAGAGAGAGAGAGAGAGAGAGAGAGGAAGCATCAGTGCAGGAGAGAACTCAAGGCAACTGGAGGATGGGAATCACTTAGTGTGGAGGGTAATCCTCACCGCCCCCCCTAAGCCCCCTCCCCATCTCTGGGTGCCTGGAATTCTTTGAGAAGGAGACCAAGCCTTTGTCCCTCCTTCAGAGAGGAGGCTTTCCAGGCACTGCTGGCAGGGGGCCTGAGTTCTGGACAAAGGTATGGGCCCCGGCTCTGGTTAGAGAAGCAATTAGAGAGGTGGAAGTGGCCCCTGGGAGACCAGGGGTTTCACAGAGGAAGGGACAGATGACCCAACTAGCTCTGCCCAGGGCCTGCCTTGTGGCACTGCCCTGGTGTGATGGAAACTCACTAATACTGCTCTGTGTTCCACAGGGCCACAGGGCCACAGGGCCACTTTATGTACCCTCCTCTTCCAAGGGACTATCCCTGGAAGTTTCATTTGCAAAGTGTTCTCTGTCCCTTGCTATGTGATTTTGGCAGTGTCCTCTCCTTGGGATGTTAGAGCACATAACTATGCTGCTAGGAGAACTAGCTGGAGTACTGCCTCGTGGAACTCTGAGGTCAGACAGGCTGGGCTTAATTTCAGCTCTGTCACAGGGGAAATAGGGGCTAGAACACCAGCCCTGCAGAGTTGCCGGGCACCTATGTACTGAGTATCTAGAGGCTTTTCCTTTGGTGTCCGGCACAGAGCAACACTCGACACGTTTGGCTCAGTGTGGGTACCACCGTGTGTGCTGCACCACTGAGTGTAGAAGACCACCTTAGTTTTTTTTAAGCCACTGGGTTATAAAATATTAAGGCTACATTAAGCAAAATAGAAATTGATCTAAGTGACCATGTGATTTGAAAGGTGGTTGCTTGTGTGTGCTATGTAATAGAGAAGTTTTCTGGTCTCAGACTCTGTTTGTACATGACATCACCATACAGATGTGTTACCTTTGAGCTTATCATCTGCCCCTGTGTATCTGTACCAGCCACATTTTCATGCTCTCACTAAGTGCTGCCCATGATCAGGTTGTCCAGGTGTGCCACATTAGGGATATTACCTCCTGGGTGAGATTATAAATTCCTAAGTTTAGAGACTAGGCTCCCTGTACATTGTCCATTAATAGCACATTACATATTATACAAATGCACCTAGGAAATGATTGAGAATGAGGAAAATAGAATGGCAGAAAATTTGCAGTGCAGAAAAACTTTCCTCTCTGAAAGGAGGGCCCAGAATATTATAATGGGAAACAAAGAAAAATTTCTTAATGCCTCCCTAAACCAGGGCTTTCTCAGAGCAAGGTATAAATTCAGATGGTGTTTTTAAAATACAGTCAGAATGATTCACAGCAATGATTGACCAGTTATTTGCCTGAATTTCTTTTCTTGTCATTCCCTGCTGGTTTAGCCAGGAACTAGTTTTGTATGCAGTTATAGTCTTGGCCTTGAATGTCCCATTGCAGGGGGCGGTAGAGCATGGTGGGAAAGCCAGGGAACGGGTCCATCTCTGCCTTCCCTTTGACAAGCCTAGAGCCTCTGGGGTCAGTGGGCACTCTCTCTGCCTAACAGTGTCTCTAAGAAAGTAACTGAGATAATGTAGGTAAAGATGCCTGCAAATCGCACACTGCCAAACCAAAGTAATACAAAGTTCCTATTACTTCTTTTCTACAGTAAAATTATAGCTATTTAGAGAGTTGTGCTCAGTTCAAGCTGAGAGCTCACCTCTCCCAGCTGTCTCAGCTGTTCTCAGGAATTCTGTGGCAGCCACGCCCTCAGCTCTCAGCTGGCTCAGTGATTCAGAAAACATCTCTCCCCACCCACTCTAACAGCTCATCCCCCAATTCTTTTGCCCCTCCCTACTTAAGTATATTTGTGACCAGCTGCCAAATATATCCTACATGGCTCATTCATTTAGTCAGGCAGAAACAAAGCAGTCTGGTGCCGGGTGTCCATAGTGCTCCAGGAAGGGAGCCACTGCTTTCTCCCAGGCTTCTCATTTAATGATCATCCTTTCCACAGCAGGTACTAGTCATACTTTTACCGATGAGGAAACCACGTGTGAGACAGGCCAAGCAACTTGTCCTGGCCACACATCCAGACTCCAGCTTCTTCTTTTAAAACATTTTATCATATTCTGCTAAAAACGCTCAACATGAGATCTATTCTCTAAACAAAGTGAATATATGATTATAACAACTAGATTATTGTTGACTATAGGTACATGTTCCACAGCAAATCTGTAGAACTTATTCATTTTGCTCAACTGAAACTGATTGGTAAATCCCCACTGTCATGGCCCTGACTCCTTAAATAAGAAACAAGGTCCCGGAGCCCTGAGGCTCTATCTGTACCGGCACAGTGCAACAGAACTTTTTAGCTGCAATAGAATTGCTTGGAAACTGATGAAACAGAAGGAACCATTTTGTCCAGTGCTCATCCCGCTGTGGGGGCACACTGAACAGCTGGCCGCCTCTCCAAGGCCCTGACAGACGCCATGACTTCTCCACCTTCTCATCTGGCTTCTGCTCAGCAGAACAGCTGGGGAAGTGGCACCTCAAGGGCTCTCGACTATTTTTATGTGCCCATCTGCCCTCCAGACCAGGCCTGGCGGGCAGCAACAGGCTGAAGGAATGCCACAGCAGGTGGGTGACGCCCTGACAGCTGAGGGGGCCTAGCCTTGCTCCTGACTGTTGTTCTAGGGACGCTGGAAATGTGGCATGAGAACATCAAAAGGAAAAAGAAAAACTTTTACACGTCATAGTTTGGGGTGATGTGTGTGACCTTGATTCATTTTCTATTTCTAGAATGAGCTGAGCTTGCCCTGCCATTGCCAGGGTCTGGGCATCAGGCTCAGGCAGGGAGCACAATGTGCCAGTCCGACGCTTTGGCCAGCTGCTGACCTCAGTCCACCAGAAGAGAGGGTATAGCAAGTGCTCTGCAGAGGAGAGGCACTCAAAGGAAGCCTTGGACTTCACCTTGCAATGATAAGACCTGGGGTGTCCCTGCGGTGGCCTTGGCTGAAAGCTCAGCTTGGAGCAGTCAGGCAGACAGGTGCTGGTGGGGCTGCCGTCGGATTCGTGGTTAGAGGATGGGCTTGCTTCATTCACAGTGTCCTGAGCAGGAGGCAGCATTAAAAAAATCAGTCAGTAAAACCCCATTTTTATTATAGAAAATTTTAAACATACACAAATTAGAGACTAGGATAATGAAACCCCATGTATGCATCACCCAGCTTCATGTAGAAGAATTTTTAAAATGTTAACAGTATAGGGTCTGTCCAGAAAAAGTCCAGCCATTGTCAATATAACGAGAACAGTTTGAGTGACATGGATGTAACGTGGCAGCCAAGGAGAGGGGACTAGAACGTGCATGCACAAACAATGACGACTTCCGTGTACCTGTCAGTGGGGGTGGTAGACACTGTTGAGTGAGCATGTGTACTGTGTGGCCGTCACATTCAAAATGACTGAGCGAGTGGAGCAATGAATCTGCATCAAATTTTGCATGAAGCTTGAACATTCCTCCATGGAAACTGTTCGGGTGATTCACAAGGCTACAGCTATGGGCAACTGGTGATTGGCAGCTTCATCTCGACAGCATGCTCGCTCCTGCATCACATCTCATGAGGAGGATTTTGGTGAAATATCAAATCACCCAGGTGACTCAGCCCCCTTACAGCCCAGATTTGGCACCCTATGACTTCTGTCTTTTCCCAAAACTAAAATCACCTTTGAAGGGGGAAGACATTTCTGACCATTGATGAGATTCAGGAAAATGTGATGGGGCAGCTGATGGCGATGGGAGAACTGTGTGAGGTCCCTAGGGGCCTACTTTGACGGGGGCTGAGGCATCATGGTTGTATATACAATGTTTCTTGTATCTTGTATCTTTTTCAATAAACGTCTCTATTTTTCACAGTACATGGCTGGGTGCTTTACTGACAGACCTCGTATACCTGTTTCCTAATAGAAGAAAAGAAAAAATAAGGTGTGTATGTGTGTCAGATTTATGGTTTTATTTTTTAAATATACTTTATCAATTATGCTATTAGAGTTATCCCATTTTTTTTCTCCCCTTTATTCTCCTCCAACCTGCAGTCCCCACCCTCCCACCAGCATTCTCTCCTCCCTTAGTTCATGTCCATGGGTCATACATATAAGTTCTTTGGCTTCTCCATTTCCTGTACTGTTCTTAACCTCCCCCTGTCAATTTCCTACCTACCAATTATGCTTCTTATTCCCTGTACCTTTTCCCCCATTCTCCCCTTGCCCCTTCCCCGCTGATAACCCTCCACATGATCTCCATTTCTGCGATTCTGTTCCTGTTCTAGTTCTTTGCTTAGTTTGTTTTGTTTTCAGGTTAGCTGTTGATAGTTGTGAGTTTGTTGTCATTTTACTGTTCATTGTTTTGAGCTTCCTCCTTTCTTAGATAAGTCCCTTTGACACTTCATATAATAAGGGCTTGGTGATGATGAACTC
>PVJD01019824.1:0-10819 GCA_004026545.1 Mormoops blainvillei
AGTTGGTCCTTGATGGACTTTAAAAATACGTATGTGTCTGATATGTAACTTTAGAAAACAATGCATTGAAACCATATTTTAGTGGCTGTTGTTTAGGATGACTGAAGTGTTAACATTAATTAGAAAAACTTGAGTGAGTAATAGCCAAAGAGCAATGTGAATACGGCAAAGGCTATGTAGCTGTTCTAAGTTGTGGAGGCAATAGACCAGATCAGCTGGGCGCTTGTCAAAATACAGATTCCCGGGCCACACTCCAAGACATTTTGGTTTAGACGGGAGCTAAGAATTTATCTTTTTTGTTTGTTCAAATCACAGAAGAAGAGCCACTGCAAACTATTTTACATTTCAACAGAAACAAAAAATTCATGAAGGAACATGCACAAAAGAAAACATGCAGTAATTCTATATCTCCTTATTTCAGAAATGAATCACAGGAATGAACACAAAAGCTTTATATTTAGAGTGGTGGGAATTGTGATACCGTTTCTGAGGCTAAGCAAAGTTATTCAGAGTTCCCCAAATATAGGAAAACCGTAATTGCAGGAGAACCATATTTACACTCCAAATCTCATAGCCTAGTTTGTTAAGAAATGTTCCTTTGAGGCTCATCGTGCTTTCTGGAAGGAAAGAAATAATTTGTCTTCTGTTTTTCCCCTGATCAAGGTCATTTTTCAGTTGGTTGTGGAGATACATGTCCTCCCAAGACGTCTCTTCTTGACTCTTGATCACACCAGGTTATCAGAGAAAAAAGAAACAGAAAGCCCTTGCTCCGCCCAGTGAAAAGGTAATGTTAACCATCAAAAATGAGGTGGGGCCTTATCAGCCTCGACTACTCAACTGTGGGCCTTAGAAACTTAGGACGCCTGGGAATCTATTCATCAAGTTCCCTTGGGGATTCCCTTAGGGCGGGGGAGTCCAACCTTCTGATGTCTCTGGGCCACACTGGAAGAAGAAGAGTTGCCTTGCACCATACATTAAATACACAAACAATAATGAAAATCAATAAGCCAAAAAAAAAAAAATCCGTGCATAATTTTCCTGATATCCACCACCACAGGCAAGCAAAAAAAAAGTCCTTGCATAATAACCCTAATTATGCAGCGGTTTTTTCAGTAACCTTTTAAAATCATCAAGCGGGTTCCAAATTTGTGATCACTAATCTAGAAAATGTACATATCTAAGTGATAAAACTTAGTACTAAAAGCAAGTAATGTTTTAAGTAAATTTACAATTTTGTGTTGGACCACATTCTTAGCCATCCTGAGTCACATGAGGCCCTTGGGCCACAGGTTGGACAGCCCCGACCTCAGGGTGTGGTAGCCACTGGGGCCTTTCCCCAATGTCCCTTGGAGCTCTTCCTCACTTCAACATCCAGTGTAATCTAAAAAAACAAGATCTGATGGTGTTACATGTTAGCTGAAAATCCCCCTCCAGCTTCCCAATGGCTGCAAGACACTATTCCATAGTAAGCCTCTTGCTTGCTTCATACAGCGGCCCCCCACCCCCCGCTGTACTCCAGTGGGGGTAAATGCCTAAATGCCTACTCTCCACTCTGAAAGCCAACCTGTCTTTGGGGAATGCTTGTCTCCAGTGTCTTCTCTGGGCATGTCACTTTTCAAGGTTTAGCCCAAATGATATCTCTTCAACCCGACTGGACCTCATCCCCCTAGCCAGAATTAACCTCCTCTTATGAGCACTTCTGTGCAGCCTGTTTTAGCCACTTGACAAATATGCTGGGCATGGTGTTGTGTCTACCTCACGTCATTCTACACGAGGGCAGGGCCCTATCAGGCACATGCAGCATGTTTGGGTGAATTATGGAGACCCCGTGCCCCCCTTTTCTGGCTGACACAGTCCCTGAGCCAGGGCACAGCCTCGTCAAATGGAGTCTGTCCAAGCTACAAGCACATATAGTGACTCTCCAGTGACATGATCACTTAGTCCTCTCTATTAGGGATGTGTAGGTTGATGACGCTTTGTATACTGAGTCTTTGAGGGAAGTGTCTGCAGTTTCTCAGCACCCAGCTTACACATCGTAGGTGCTCAATACATTTCTATGCAAATTGAAGAATGTTTCCTAGAATCTTCCTGTGTGCCGAGGTTGGGGTTGGGGGAGAAATGAATGTCTTTGAAATTCATGTTATAAGATAGAAACATTCTAAAATGAGATGGTGGAGGTGGTTGTACAACTTTGTGAAGATACCAAAAACCATTTAAAACTGGGGAACTTTATGTTATGTGCATTGCACCTCAAAGAAAACAAATTAAGAGTACAAAACAAACATGTATTGATCGATAGAGGGACATGTGTGATTTGGGGGGACTGTGGCAGAGGTGAGGAGATGGTTATGGGATCCAACCATAGGAAAAGGAAAAAGCTTGAACCGAGGGCACCTGGGCTTTGAACAAGGAGCATGACTTTGAGAACTGTCTACAATATCTTGATATGTGCACATTCCATTCTCATCTGTATCTGCTACCTCTGCTTTCCACTGGAACCTTACCCTCTGCTTTGCGAGCATGGCAAACAAAAACCCTGCCTTAAAGGATCACTTGATCCTATAAGAACCTCTAGAAACTCCCCTTTCCCTTTCTTTTACTTCTCAACCAAACTTTTCTGTTGCAAATATTTATTTCCCTGCCTCCTATTTACTCTTTAAACCAATGCAGTCTGGCTTCTGGCCCCACCCATCCAACGAAGCTGTCAGATAAAGTTCCATGTAAGTGCAGTGGCTGTTTCTCTATCCTTGTCATACTGGATCTCTTCATAGCATTTGAGCCCACTGACCGAACCATCCTCCTTACAACGCTCTCTTCCCCTCTGTTCTCAGGGAGTGGTGCCTTTTTCCTGGTTTTCTTCCCAGTCTCTCTCTGTCTCCCTAAGCACTCATGGCCCCCAGGACTCAATCCACTGTTTGCCTTTCTTGCCATCTTTTCCTATTAACTGGAGACCCAAATCTCTATTACAGCCACATTCTCTCTCCTGAGCTACAGACCCGGTTGTGAACTGTAAGTTTATGCCTTTGCCTAAGTGGAAATTTTCAGCTATAATTTCTTTCCATTATTTTAGTTCTACTCTTTCTCTCCTCTCCTAATAGAACTCCAGTGACGTGAATGTTAGCTCTTTTCTTATAATCGTTCAGGTCACTGAGATGGTTTTTTTTTAGTATATTTTCTGTCTGTTACTCAGATTAGGTAAATTCTTATTAATCTGTCCTCAAGCTCTCTGTTTCTCTGTTCGTTATCATCTCCACTCTTGTATAAAGCCCATCTATCAAATTTTATTTCAGGTATTTTATTTATTGTATTTTTCAATTTCATGATTTCTATTTGGTTCATTTTTATAACCTTTATTCCTTTGTTTGTAGTCCTAGATATTTTTATGGACAAGGACATTTAAAGTGATATTTCATTTTGCATCTAAATTATAAAATGTAATTTTATAATTTATAAATACTCAGGCTCATTACTGCATAACCTCTGCATTCCGGTCAAGAAGGTCACTCAAGTCAGAGACTGCTCATTGGGGCATTAGAACTCCAGCGAACTTCTGTGTAACGCAGGAAGTCTTACGACGGGGTCCTAGAATTCCGGGAATTTCCATCCCATGATGTGTCCACGAAGCACTTGAAACAGCAGGGAAATTATATGCTGGGATACGTGCCTGTCTTTTTTGGTACAGAAAGTCTGAGGGCCACCGATTTTCAAGGAGCACAGTGACTCATAAAAGGTTAAGGAACTACTGGAGTAGGACGAGGTGGCCTTGAAGGTTTCCTTTGAGACTCAGGGCTTCTGCTGCTTTGAAAGAAGAATCTCCAGCAGGAGATGCCCCTGCACAGCTCTCCTTCCCCAGCCACGAAGACGGCCCAGCAAACCGGTGGTGGGGCAGGTGCACCTGGAAAAGAAGGAAGCGCACTCGGGTACACTGTCAAGTTCTGCTTGGGGTGCACTCAGAGGGAGCTGTCTCTGACCAACTTCTCCATTCACAGACAGAACTGGAGCCGTGTTGTTCGCAGAAGAAGAAGCAGTGACTGGGATGCAATTTCTGTTTGTCAGTGGAAGGGAGGCAAAGGGCTCCAGCAATACTGCATTTGTCAGCCTTAGGTCTCTTGGTGGAAAGACAGCGGCCCCTAAACTTCCCTTCCAAGGCTGTGGAGACTAGGTTTGCCTTACTTATTTGTTGTCTCCCTAGTGCCTGTCACTGCTCTCACATATCATAGAAATTTACAGACAGAGCTCTGTCACCTCACTTCTTGGAGAGCTCACAGACACCCCTAAGCTCCATATGTGCTCTTACGTAGGCAAAGGTGGCTGTTGTTTGTCAGCGTCATCTCCCGTGACGGATGTCTGTTCCTCCCTGTCGTCTGATTCCCCCTTCCTGCTGAGCCTTCCTCAGCACCTAAGGAACTAATCAGCAACCCGCACCTGTCACTGCCTGGGGACTGCCTCTCCCAGGCTGTGCCGCAGGCCACAGCTCTTAGTCACCGAAGACGCAGGCAGCCCGTGTGCTTGTTTCCAGGAGGCTTCCTGGCAGTCTGAGCTACATTGCGTGAGTTCTAGTGTTTGGGCTGCATCTAGACAGTTTGGGGAAGCACTGGCTTTTTGTAGGGAGCTGTGGAAAAGAGCTCATTTTGCAAAATCATAGGCAGTGGCTCTCCTACAGGTTGAAAAATTAATCGTAAATGTTTTAAAGTTATGAAATTCTGGAGCGAAGGGACTTCAGAACACACTTGGCCCAGCTCCGCCGTTCCCCTGCAAAGGAGATTCTCATCCTACAAAACCTTTGAACAAGTAGATGTACACGGATTACCATTGCACTGATGTGTGCGAGAGACTTTTTCCATCAACAGGAGAATAGTTGATTATTGTGATCCATGAGCACGTGGGTATAGGTAGAATGAGGTAGCTTTATTGTTGAGCTGTTTTGCTAATTCAACAAATATTTATCAGTGCTTACTGTGTACCAAGTACTGTGATGCTGAGACCTGAGAGACAGACCGAATAGACACGCCCCTGACCCCACAGTACTCCTAGTCTGACCGGCAGGAGTATTCGTTCCATCCAACCGTTCTGTGTACATCCATTGGCATCCTCTGTGTCAGGCACTGTTTTATTCCCTTGGAATAGAACAGTAAGGAAGCAGATAAAACCTCCCTCTGACAAAGCTTACATTTCTTATCAGAGGAGAATGCTATATAGATATTGATGTAGCAATATCTACGTCAAAAGAAATAAAAAGTTCCAGAACAGTATATGTATATTTGATGCAAATTTTTTTCTTTACTTTAAAAAAGTCTGGAATGTCCTTCTTTTCTTGGCGGTGGTATGGCATGTGGCCCCAGTTCCTGTAATATACAGAGACAGAGGGAAAGGGCTTTGGCACGTTCTGCATCAGGCCTTCATTGCTGAGGGCTTCTAGTCTACCGGTTCTATCCTCTAGGGCTGGGAAACTGGTAAAAAAAAAAAATCTGGAAGAATTTACCCAAATTAATATGTTTACCCCAAAGGGACCAGTGGTCAAGACACCGACTTTCACCTTTTTTTCACGTGCTGCTATAATTGTTTGATGATCTCCGTTTTCTTTTGTAATTAAAAGATAGGATTGAAGCATCACAGCAATGTTGTTTGTTTGCCTCCCCTTCATAGTAAGAAGTGCGGGCGGCTTTGTCGGCGGAGTGGCCACTCTGTCTCGCTGCTTCACCAACAAACTCTCTTACACTATGAGGGCAGAAAGGGGAACGAAAAGCTACTTCGAAGGCCCTGGAGATGACAAACGGTAACTTAATAACCATGTAATAATATTGAATATGTGGTTTGTTCACAGAGCTCTGCCTAAGAGACTCGAGTTTCTTTTTAGAATGAAAAAGTAAGGTCTTACTATATTTTGTCTGTCTGTTACTTTTTCTAGGCTTGGAACTCCTGAAGCAGAAATTCCACATGGTTCCTCATTTATACTTCCTTTTATTGTGCTTCACAGGTGCCGGGTGATTTTTACAAATCAAGGCGGGGCCCCTCACCAGCGAAAAGAACCCCACTGGATTTAGTGTGGGCTATCTGGGACTGAAACCACAGAATCTCCGAGGTGCGCCTCCAATTAACGTTGGGGTTTCCCTTGGGTTTATTCTTATAAAAAAATTAAACTAAACCACATTAGTTCGTCTCCAGCTTTCTAGTGAGAAAGTGTGGATTCTTTTGGAGATAAGTAGAGATGCCCTAGAGCTATAATTTGCAAGATTTCCATCAACCTTTTCCAGGACTCAGTTGGAAGAGGGGAAAGGAGTGGGGCAGCCGACCTATTTGGGTGAAAGGTTCTCAAGCTTAAAGAGGGCTCGGATTTTGGCTGATTTTCACCGGAAACCTGTGCAAGTATCAGTATGAACCAGAAATGTTACTTTCAGCTTGAAGCTCCTTTGTATCTTAGTTAAACTGACTCTGAATATAAAGGACATTTCCTCATAGTTGTGATTTTTTTTTTCAGAATTCTTGTTAAACTTCCTTTTGCTTATGGTGTGATTCTCTTTTCTCAGAGAAAATGGTGAGGTTTTTTAAAAAAAGTTATTTATTTTCCTTTAGAGAGAGGGGAAGGGAGGGAGAAGAAGAGGGAGAGAAACATCAATGCGTGAAAGATACATGGATCAGTTGCCTCTCTCACACCTCCGAACTGGGGACCTGGCCCACTACCCAGGCATGTACCCTGACTGGGAGTTGAACCAGCAATCTTTCAGGTTGCAGGCTGGCACTCAGTTCAATGAGCTACACCAGCCAGGGTGAGATTTTTTTTTTTAATGATTATTTAAGATATTCATGCATGGTGGTGATGGCAGGATATTTGTTTAACTATGCATATTATTTTAATGTAGTTGTTTTGTGGTGGGTTGCCTTTAGAAAATATTTTACAATATTTTGCATAGTAATAAATAACACATCTTGCAAAAGTCCAATGTTACTAAGTCTCTCTGACCCAGCCATCTTCCCTAACACCATTGTGAAGGAAATGTCCTATAATCATATGATAATGCAATAAGCCACACTGGTTCCAAGTATAAGTGTTGACCCAAAAGTAAATCTGTGATTTTGGCAATGTTTTTAAGCAGACAACACCCATTGTTTTCATTTCAGGGTGAGGGGCAAGTCACCGTAATATCATAATTTCTCAGGAAAACATTCTGCTGTGCACAAGTAGTACTGTAACTAGAGCAGGTCCGACTCCCTGCTGTTATGAATGCCAGTACTCGGGAGGCAGGCGCTGTTGTAAGGGAAAGTGGTTTATTTGCAGATGCTGGCCAGCTACAAGATGGGGGACTCATGTCTCAGAGCCCATCTCCACCCCTCAGTGGAGGCAGAGGCTTTTAAAGGAGGGAGAGGGGGACAGAAAAAAGAAATCAGGGAAGGGGATTGAATAGTTCTCTACAAGTAGCCTAGTCCGATCCAGTCCCATGAGGCAAGCGATGGTCCCGTGTGTGTCACCCTGGCTTAGTCATCCTGGCCTCATGTCACCCAGGCTTCACGTCACCCTGGCTCCCTGGGTGAAGGCCAGCAAATCTCTTGGAACTGCGATACCTGAAGGTTGGAGTCTGTATCTTTTGAGGTTAGTTCCTAGGATTCTTATATGAACATGTTGTCCATCGACAAGCTACATATTAGTCAGAGGCAGCACTTACAGAAACAATGTCCAAGGAATGGTGAGGGCGGTTGCAATTCTCCATTATAATATTCTAATGTTGTAGTACCCTCTAGCTGTGTGAGCAGGAGCTCAGCTCACAGCCACTTTTCTGACATCTTTGTCATATACAAGTTCAATACCCTGAGTGTCAGCAGACATACTATCAACACTTGAAAGATGCATATAAATTATATTGGGGCCTAGTTCATTTTTATTAAAGGTGGCAACTTGTTTTCCTAAACTTTTGAGGATAGAGACTGCAGGTTTGCTGCTGCTGCTTCTTCTTCTTCTTCTTTTTTTTTTTTTTGCATGGGATGTTCTGTTGCTTAGCATGGGGTCCTCAGTGACTATTTGGTAAGATAATGTTTGTTGAGTGACAAGAACAGTTAGTAACAGTGGGCGCACTAGGCTTTCACATCTGTGTCTGCCCCATAGTGTGTCTTCTATGGGCCCCATCCTCCAGTCCTCCTTTTGGTCCTCAGTTTATTCACTATAAGTTGAGGAGCTGGACCCAGGTAGTTTAAGGACCCTTCGTGTATGCACAGTCTCAAAATCCGCATGACTTTTGGGGCCTAGAGTCTGACTTAAAATCCAGCTCTGTGCTACATCTTTTAAAGACAGCCGAGCAGAGAATAAATACTGTTCCAGCTCACTGATAAATATGTCCTTGTAATCTATTTAAGTTAGTAAGTGGATGAGTTCAGCAAGAAGACTGCGGCCACTGGAGAAGTTTGACTTTGAGAGGTGCTTCCCAATGTTCTTATGTAAGGGTGTGGCAAAGAGATAAAGAGTGGAATTCTGGAAGATAGTCGTCCTTACCCATAAAAACCCTCGGGAGAAGGATCGGTGACAGCCAGCAGAGGAGCCGCAAGCCTCCTGACTCACCGGTAAGTGGAACCCTCTGGAAATGTACGCCAAGGAGCAAACCAGAACTTTGTTGCTTGAACTTTCTGTGTGTTATAGGGCATATTAGGATGGCGATGACTGAGCCAGTAGGAATTAGGGAAAATTCGGTGAGGGGGCGGAGTCCAGGTGGCTGAGCAGGTAAATCCTGAACTCACGTCTTCCCAGGAACATGTGGAAATTGGAACAGAAAGATCATTGCGAACAGCCTGAAGGTTAGCCGAACAGAAGGCCCTCTATAGTTATAAAGAAGGAGCCAAACTGAGGCAGGTAGGAGGGGCGGATACGTGACCTGTGCAGGTCCCACACCGCCCGCCCGTGTGGTGACTAATGAGTG
Source organism: Mormoops blainvillei (assembly GCA_004026545.1). Lineage (NCBI taxonomy): Eukaryota > Metazoa > Chordata > Mammalia > Chiroptera > Mormoopidae > Mormoops > Mormoops blainvillei. Next base: position 8,904 of record PVJD01019824.1, read on the forward strand.
GGAGGGATAGCCAGGCTGCAGGGGTGCCCGGATGAGCCAGAGGCCCGAGCCCCGCAGCAGGTTCCCTAGCATGGGGCACCTGTGCCGGGAAGACGAGTCTCTATAACACCCAGCTTTTGAACACCAGTGGGGACTACGTCTGAGACTGAGGAAGGCTGGTAGGAGACCAAGACTCTGTCCTCAGAGGCTCGGCACAAACTCACTCACTCCAGGTTCCAGCACAGAGGCGGCAGTTCCAGAACGTCCTGGGACATAGGGGAGGAACTAAATTGACTAACTTTAGGGCAAAGGCTGGAGGGGCAGAGGCTGGTAGGAGCTCTTTCAGGAGACAGAAGCTCTGGTGGGTGTTACTGTTCCTTTGTTGAGCCCTCCTCCCCTCCAGGTGGCCCTGAGCAGGCAGGCGCAAAATCTCTTTCCATCAGCCTGGGTCACAGGGTCTGCCCTGCTCTGGCTTTTCCCTGAGACCCTGCCCCACCCAACCTGCTCACCCTGCTAGAGCCTGTTCTAGTAGATCCAGACCCTTCCATGGACCCTTGGGGCCCAAGTTGTCTCTTCTAAATGTTACCTCTGGCATTCCTTGCAATCTGTCCTAATTGCCCTCCAGCTCTATAAGAGCAGTAGCTGGGCTGGACACAGTCTGCTGCCTCTCCCAAATGCCCTCAAGCTCCAGAGGAGCAGTGGCTGTGCTCTGCAAACCGCACCCCCACCCCTACCATCCGCCAGACTCTCCTAAAAGCCCTAAAGCGCCCCACAAGTGGTAGCTAGCCTCAGCTCCCATTGTAACCTTTTTAAAGTGGCCTCAGCCTGGCGCAAGTTGTGACTGGCCTGGGCTTACAAGATAGCTCCAACCAAGTGACCCCAGGACTGGTACAAGTAGCAAATGACCTCAGCCACCACCAGAATCCCACCTAAGCAGCTCTAAAACTGACATACCTGATGGGCAGCTAAAATAATGAATGTCTTATAGGATGCAGGTGGGTGCCAAAAGATGTTACTATAAATATTGCCACTAGCGCAAAAGCACAAACTTTCCAAAATAATAATAATAATTTGGGAGAAAATAAGCCACATAGCTATAAGATATTGAGGAAAGAAATGGAAGATGATAAATATAAATGGCAGGATATACCATGCTCATGGATAGGAAGAATTAACATTGTTAAAATGTCCATACTACCCAAAGCAATCTACAGATTCAGTACAATCCCTCTCAAAACACCAATGGTATTTTTCACAGAACAAGGATAAATAATCCTAAAAATTTATATGGAACTGCAAAACAGCCTGAATAGCAAAAGCAATCTCGAGAAAGAAAAAGGTTGGAGGTATCATGCTACCTGATATCAAACTATACTATAAGGCTATAACAATCAAAACAGCATGGTACTGGCATAAAAACAGACACAGATCAATGGAACAGCATAGAGAAAATAACCTCACACCTATATTTAATTAATCTATAAAGGAGGGGCAAGAATATACAAAAGGTTAAAGACAGTTTCTTCAGTAAATGATGTTGAGAAATCTGGACAGACATGCAAAATAATGAAACTGGGTTATTTTCTTACACTGTATATGAGAGTAAAGGAGCTGGGAAATATGGAGTCTGCCTCCACGAACAACTTTGCCTGTCTGTCAGAGGTGCAGAGCCCTCAGCCAACCTGAGCTAACAGAGACCTGAAGCCATTGTACGTGGTCTCCAATCCCCAGCAGGGTAGGCTCATGGGATTCACCCAGTCAGGGTGAAAGGAAAAGTTGCAATCTGAGAATTAAGACTTGTTGCCATACCATCTGGTGAGGGGCACGCAAACAGTCCGTTTCCTCTTTCCTTTAGGCTGATAGCATCATGCATTCTTGGGCAGCCGTCACAGGCCTCATACTACTTTGGACAGGTGAGTGAATAGGTCGGCTGGGGC
>PVJD01019825.1:0-10816 GCA_004026545.1 Mormoops blainvillei
AGAAAGAAAGAAAGAAAGAAAGAAAGAAAGAAAGAAAGAAAGAAAGAGAAAGAAAGAAAGAATCTAGTTACTCAGATATTTCATTCACTGTTGTTTGAACAGAAGCAATTGATGTCTTAAATCAATCTGATCAACTGAACGAAAACTGGTTGTTTGGATTTTTAAATACGATTTGACTGAACACCAGTTTGCTTCAGTGGCCATATGTAGAACTGGACTTAATAAATGAGCACCTTTGAGTCCCCCAGCTGAAAGAGTACCAAAAAACCCAGAGGCAAGCCAATGGCAAATTGCCACCCCAAACAAATTGCTGTATATAAGCTCTGAAACTTGAATTACCCTTCAAGGATTAAGGTTCAAGACTGTGAAAAATTAAAAATGCTGCCTAGCCTAGGAAATAGCATATGAATCAAAAATATCATTACTAAGCTTAACTGCACTCCTAATCTTCCACTTTCATGACATCTAAACTGTTTTGTTTTTCTTAATGGACCAAATCCCCCTTCTGGTAATGTTCTGAAAATTCTATTTTTGTGGTAATTTAAAAAATTATATGGCATGTTCTTTATATTTGGTTTATGTAGGAGTTAAGACCACTTCAAACATACTTTTCTTCCTCAGTCTGATGGCTATTTAATATTGTGTCATTCACTGGTTGAAATAAAAGCAGGTTATCTGCAAAAGTACATGAATACCCCAAAAGGACTGAATTGTATCTTTGAGAAATGATTTTTTTCGAAGTCAGACATCAAAGCCTGCATATTGCAGAAAGTTTATTTTGAGAAGCTTCAGTCAAAACAGTTTGGAAACGATGACATGAGTCGTTTTTTTTTCTTAAAGAAATGTAACTTTGTCTATTCTCACTGCATTTTTGGTTTGGTAGGAGACATCTTTATTCCACAGGATTTTAAAAGCATGTTTAAGATTCCATAGGTTTAGTATTACATCACTAATGGTTTCTAATGAGATCCAGGCAATAGCAAGAAGGGGGAAAGACAGGCACAAAAGCTGAATTCTACAACACCAAGTGCCATGTAAAATGTGAAAAAGCCTCCATGCTTTATCTGTGGCCGAAGCCATCTGGATGAAAAGGGAGTCATTCACATTCTAACAAGTAGATATGGATGACATGTTACCTAATGTTTGGCTAGTTGGAATCAGTCATCTGAGAGGCTGAATTTTTTAACTTGCATACAGATATTTGCTGCCCTGTGTTATGTTCGAGAATCAGTGAAACATGCAAATATCTAGATATTGTATTCATTCTATGAAGCGCTCGAGTCAGCTACTTATGTTCTCAAAAGCATCTTTTGGATAAAAATTGCACAAGTTTTACTTTTGAGATGATGTCTATGTTCATACAGGAGAAGAATGCTAAAAACAAGTCTTCCCTAAGCCTTCAGCAACCCTGGTATTTTAAGGAAGGTAGCTGAGGAGACAGCTGAGTCGGAGGGGTGGGCAGGATGATCCACAGTGGAGGCACTGTTCCAGGGGAGATCAGCATATTTGGTGAACGTTAATGAGTAAATGGGATAAACGGAGACTTTCCAGAATCCTTGCATAGGGGCTCTGAAGTTAAACTTTCCAACCTAGGAATGGGTGTGATAAGAACGACCAGCGCCAGTTTAGAGCTTTACAGTAACGAAGCTCCTTCCACCTGTCAATCTCATCTCAAGCCAACTCAACGATGATTGACTTGAGTACGGATTTTCCATGTATAAAGTATTGTACTTGTCACAGTGCAGAGGGAAGGAAACAAAGGTAAATTAAGACATAGTTTTGGCCTTCAAAAAACATAGAGTCTCGTCAGGGAGACAGACACAGCTAACTATATCACGAAATAGAAAGCTGGGTATTAAAAAAACAATAAAGTATACCTACCTCTCTTCACATGAAGGAGAACAAGTTTTAGGATTTGGAGAAGAAGTTTGAAAGGATGATAAAAGGAGACATTTTAGAAATGTGAAATGCTTCGGAAGTGTCAATGTCATAAATTATTTATAGCGAGTGTTAGCATTCATTCATACAATGACTATCAAACACCTACAACAACATCCAGGGGGTATGCTAGGCAAGTTAGTATCTTTCTTTAAAAATTTTGTAACATGAAATTTTGTCAAATTTCTTATGAAAATCAGTATATTATGACATGCAACTGAAGAATAAAACCTTGATCAGGCTGCTAAATGACTTGTTTATATTCTGTTGGGCAATAAGTTTGTTTAACAACTGAACTGATCCAATTTATGTCTTGTTCAGATATATGATTCTAGAAATTCTAGAAAGGTTCCCTTCATCCCATTTACCCATTATTAGTCACCAAATAAACTGTCAGTAGAAAGCATGGAGATATAACATTTTCCCATATATCTGGCAAACCTTATTTTGGGCCCAGACGTCCGAGTAGTAAAAGACAGCCACTGGCCTCTTACCAAACAGACAATTCTAAAAGTGAACATTTCTGATTTCCCTTCAACATTTAACTTCAACTTAGCAAGCAGTACCATGCCCAAAATAATACAGGGCTGCCCAAGGATTGGCACAGCCTTGAGGAAGAATTTGGTGAAAAGCCACAAAGCTGTCCGTCGTTTCGTGAATTCGGCCTCGACGGTTCTTATTAATAGCTTCAGACTTTCCCCTATACGCGTCTGGCCAACAGGGGAATTCAGTGTCGCAGTTTACCCATTTTTATAAGGATCAATCACTAAATCTTTGAAGGAAACAAGGAAATGATACATAGATGCATAGCTGGATGATCCATAGATGACAGACAGACAGACAGACAGACTGGAGTTACAATTACTGTCTGAACTACAGATGTCACCTTGAGACATTATTTGACTTTACTATAAAACATAAGGAAAATGGTACACTTACCTTTGTTCTCACATCCTTCCCTGCCCCGTTTTAAAGTGATTATCGTTATTTTTTACACTGTAACATTTACATTTTTAATCATAATACCAACGGATGCTCAGCTTTCATTTATTTAAATAGATTAAATAGAAGAATAATTGAAAACAATTGCATTCTGGTGACTAAAGGCAAATAAATAGTTTGCAAAGCTTCTCTCCTCCCCTCCCTTCTAATGGTCACTGTGGTTTCATGTTACCACTTGAATTTTCTAAGAAATGAATCCCATTGTCCACATGTTACGTTATTAGTCTTTAAAAAAAAAACCCTTTTAAAATAATAGAAATGCTACATATTTTAAAGTCAAAACTTCTACAGTTCTTCACCACCCCCTGCTTCTTCCCACCCCAGGAAAAATATTTGGCCAAGGTTGCAGAGCTGTTGTTGTTGTTGTTATTTTTAATGAGAAATTATGGATATCTAATGTTTGCAGAGAATCTCATTTTAAGTTATATTAATTCCTGAGTGGGAAGGTAGATCTTCAGATCCCCTAAATATTTCTAGTGGGTAATGTGGTCAAAAAGTCACCTTCCAAGAGCCACAAAGATGATTTTTCTCCTTGTACTCTAACCTTTCTCCCAATATTTTGTGTATCTCAAAGCAGTATCTGGATAATATTACATATATAAGAGACATCGTCCCAGTCCTATTAAGTTTGCAGTCTAGAAGGGATATAGATAGTAGATATTATAATACAGCGTGATAGTCTTTCTCTAGAGAAAGTATCAGGCATTGTCAGAGCACAGAGAAAGGGAATTAGTCAAACTTGAGTCTGTTAAGCTTTCCTGAGCAAGTGACATCTGCGCTGAGACTTGAGGCAGCCAAGTGAGAGGGTACGGAATGGAGTGGAGAGTCCTTCTGAAGTTCCCCAGAGAATGTCATTCGTGTCTCAAGTGTATTCTCTACCCTAGGCTTTCAATTTGTTTCTCCCGGGCCTCACCCGAGGTCACTCCTGCATCTGGTCAGGCTCCGTGTCCTCCTCAGTCATTCTCGCTTTGTGCAAAGTCAGAAGAACTCAGAGAGGAGATGGTGGGAGAAGACATTTGCCTGGACTTTGGATCTAGACTTACTGTCTTTCCTTTCAAAGGAAGGCCCTCCTTAGCGTGGCCAGCTCGGATTTTCCTTGGTGCCCAAAATGTGACTGAAATCGCTACCACAACCCGCTGGCCCCCAGGTTTCTGTTTGTACCTTCTAAAGTTTTCCATTACAAATAAACAAAAACGTTGGGATGTGAACCCCTGCCACAGGTTGACTGCTTGGTTTCGATCTCGGGGCGCGTCGCAGACACTAACTTCGCGTCGTGTCCAGCTGCTTCTTGGAGCATGGCCGCCACCTGACCTGTTCTGCGGTGACCCACAGAAGCTCTGGCACCGTGGAGGCCCATCGAGTTACATTTTCCAGAGTGGAGTGATAACTGCAAGATTTACTGAGCCCAGAAATAGGACCCATTAAATTCGGCCTAAAAATAATTTTTGCTCTGAAAAAAGAAAATCTAATTACCTTACTCTTCACTATGAAAAATTGGGTTCATCTGGGTAAGGAGACATGGAACCTTCCTTTGAAGTAGGCCACACATTCCAAAATATCTCTGGCGGAGTCTGGGGTCTGCTTCTGATTAGATAATTGACATAAACCTCCCTCAAATAAACACTGAACTCTTCGAAAACAGAGAAGCACATGAATAAAATGCATCTATGTTTTCAGTAGAAGGCCCTCTGCAATAATTAGTTATCAGGAAGCAGTTTACTTTTCCTTTTATCAGCCAGTATTAAGACCGAAGAAGCGAAAAGTATGTCGGGCGAAATTCTAGTGGAAACTTCAAATCAGTCTTCAATCTGGTCTAGATGGTATCAGGTTTACCGTTGACTTTAAAGAAATACTTTGACATTTGTGTTCTATCCTTGCCCTGCAAAACTAAATTCATTACTAATAAAATATAAATATGGAAAATTAAAATATTGCAGTCCTCTCAGAATATTTTGCCATTTGCACTCAGAGTAGTGTAAGTATAATGTGAGAAAAAAGTGAAACAACTCACCTCTGTGAATGTGTGCACGCACGCGTGCGTGTGTTGTGTGTGTGTGCGCGCGTGCTGCCTTCTACAAGGAACGTGATCTTTGCATATACAACTCAAAAACACTTAAAGGAAAAGGAAAAAGGGGTAAACTCCTGTGGTTTCACTCCAGATGAGATTATAGCTAAACGGTTGAAGGTCACTGTGAGGAACACTATTGTTTGAAATTTCTAAGCTTGCTGCCACATAGTTGTGACTTTTCAGGCAAATCCTATATGGGGACATAAAAACCAGTATCTTCTGTCTTGAAAGTTTCCTTAAACAGCGGATGGAGTAAGAGAATTCCCACTTCACTTAGACTCCCAGATACTTTGTGCCATCTGATTTCTGCCTTCCCACGTGTTCTGACCATTTAGCTTTCGTATACTTTGTGAAATGGGAAAATAACTCTCCTCTATCCTTAACAGATTGGGCTTTATGAAGATAACCTTTTAGGAAAAAAACGTAATTTTCAGAAAGCGCTTAGTTGCAAGTGAGTTTGTCTCTTAAAAGTGTGGAAACTTGCTCGATAAACAAAACTCAGGTGCTTCTCCATGAAAGAGGTGGGTTCTAGAGGAAGGTTGTGGTTGCCCTGAATTATCTCTTGTTTGAAAAAGTCGGGGGACTGTGCCAGTGTCAGTTCCTCAGGCTGGGGTACTGTACCGTAGTTTTGTAAGATGCTTGCACTGGAGAAAACTGGGTGAAGGGTTGTTGGGACCTCTCTGTTCTATTTTTGTAACTTCCTGCCAGTCTACAGTTATTTCAAAACAGAAAGTTAAAAAATGAAAAATATTAAAATTAATAATGTCAGCAGTCACAAAGAGCAAATAAAGAAAACAGTCCTTTCTGCCCAGCTCAAGAAGGTACAGGTCTCTGTTGAGGCTGTAACTGTACGTTACACAGAGCTCTTCTTTAGCACAGTCTTACGGAACAACCCCGCCCCCCCATCCCCCAGCAAACTTGCCTTGGTTGTACTACTTCAGAGTTGCGCTGTTGACAATATTGACCCTACATAAAAAGGCTAGGGTTTTTTTTTTTTTAATAAGATAAAAAGAAAACAGAAGCAATCATGATTTCCCAGCAAATGTAAACAGCATTTCATGGCATCGCTCTGGTGTTAACACTAACATTCTCTACAATAAATAGTCCAACTGAATGAATCCTGTCTCTATTCCTCTAACAGTCACTCTTCCAAAACAAATGGTAAATGACTATTTATAAAGCCAGAAAGAAAACAGATGCCATCAGAGAAGTCCAAGGAAACTTAAGCTCATTGTTCTACCTTCTGACTCAGTGCAGCCTCATCTGCTAAGGTCATGGAGCTGACAATAAAAGGAAACTGGCATGGGCACCACCGGAATTGTCTTCTCCAGTATTTGGCTGAAGATATTGATCATGTGACGGCATCGTTCACTTCAAAGTGTCCTTACTCTCTAAATTTTACCCATTCAATTGAAGACTCTCAAAAACCTCCCAGATGCCAGTTTAGTCAAAGCAGCAACATAAATATAAACCTTCTAAACTAATTGATGTTGTATGTGCAAAACAGCCACTTGCTAGCTTAAACTAGCTGAACAGAAAGAGGCCGTTCAGGAGTGGTTTTGTTTCTGAGAACGTACACGTGATCTAAGAATGGCCATGAGCGCTTCCCAATGTTTGGGGGTAGCTTTTACATTCCTAGTTAAATGTTAATTAGTCAAGTTCCCACCTTCTCCAGCATGGGAAATTTAACAAATGGAAAATGCAGGAACTCCAGCAATTTCCTTCAATAAATGGCTGGTGACTGATAAACCGTGAGACTCTTCAGCTGAAGGCCAGGGCCGGGGTTCCTGCGCCCCTCCCAGCCTTAACTCAGTACGGAGCTAGGGGCGCAGCGGGAGATTTGAACTGTCACGCACCTGACCAGCTACTGAGATCAACTCTAATGGGATGTAAAATTTGGTTTCGTTTTAAAACTCAGTAGTCCATATGTGTGCAAATAGCTGTTACATCTTTCCAGAAAAATATAACGTTAGGTCTGAAGGATGACTGCCATTGTCAGGAAGTTTTCTAACTGAACTAAACTAGCAAAGCAGAATGGTACCACGAAAAACTCATACTCTAAGTCTGGTCGGCAGGACACTAGACCAATTCACAAGCGAATGATCCTGGTTAACAGGATAGTGATTAAAAGGAAGATTCTTAAGGAACTGATAATTATCGAAAGGAATAGATGCCAACTACAGGATGAATTATTTTTTTTGAAAGTAATGTACTTTGTCTTCTTTGAGAATTGATTTTAAAAAATGTTTTGTTTGATAACAAGTTCTTTTGAGAATATCCTACATTTATACTTTATGGTAAGTATTCCATCTCTACTTTCATTCTTTCCGTGCACTTGGTTCAAACACCAGATTTCTTAGTTTAACTAGTTCACTAGATTTGCTCAGTCTAGTTAAAACCCTATGATCTGCCAGTTTCTAGAAGGAAAAGTAAAGCTCTGGACTGGGGTCTCATAGGCCTAAACATCCCCTCAACCTTAAAAACCATAAGAAATGGTGAGGGTCACCGCTCTACACCAATTATAAGAATATAATATTGGTGACTCGGCAGGCACAGGTGAAGATACCACCATAGCTCCTCTGAGGAACACTGCCGGTGACCATGAAGCCCCAGACGAGGCTGGGAGAGCCGCAGGGTAGAAGGTAGGCCCGGCCTTTGTGAAGCAGGGAAAGGAGGAGGCAGGTGGGGTGCAAGTGTTTTAGACTAGAGTCAGGCGAGGCCCAGGCGAGCCCTCAAAACAAAGTCGCCCCATCGCGGGAGTCCCACATCTCCCTGTGAGGAGCCTGCCTCAATATTCCTGTCGAGCTCCACCAATCGTGTGGCTTCAGCGAGAACGTGGGTTTCAGGGTGTAGCTGCAAGGGCATCGGTCGGTTACACTCCCAACAGTAGACCTGAGAGGTCGCTTTCATAGCCACCGCGGTGGACGCAACCTCACCTTTCAGCACCCGGGCATATTCATTCACCTTCCACTGTCATCAGGGCCATAAACCACCCATATAGTCCCCCATCTGACACATTTTATTTTCTGTCTTAATCCTACTTAATCTTTGAAGGCCCAGTGAAAACCCTTCCCCGCCAAGATGTCTTACTTACGAGGCCAGTGCGGCTCTCCTTGAACCTCCTGTCTTCTGTCTAGGGTCGTAAGTCTACCTTTTATCGTTAATTACGTAGCGTTTTGCCCCGCTCTCTCGGGTTTCTTGTGTGACCTTTGGCTTCACCTACATTCTAACCGTCTCAAAATCCCCGACTTCGCTCCTCTTTTTAATCGTCTCACAGCTCGCCGCAGTGTGACCACAAGTACGGTTAACTGAAAATGATCGCCCTTCTTAGAGAGACAGATGATTCTAAGTGTGGAATTTAAGTCTTTTAAGTAAATCTCAGTTAGTATATGACACATCAAATCCCCTAAACCAGCCATCAGAGTCACTCCAAGAGTTCTCCAGTTGAAGCCTCCTGAAGCTAATCAGAATTACCATTCCCTGACAAAGCAAGGTATCACCATTGAACTAAGTGTTCTCAAGAGCCAATAGCCATCATGGACAATGCTTGTTTCAGGTAAAGGGGATGAGGCAGCAGATTACTTTCCTGGGCCGCTGAAGTTAGCCCAGGTAGCTCACCAGGAGCTCATCCTCAACACAGCAGTGCAGGGGCAAATCTTGAGTTGAGCTAAGGGGGTCTCTCAGAGTTTGGTAAGCAGTGAGGTGAGGCAGGCTAAGCGGAGGTGGGGTTTGGTCATCAGACTCATTTTTTGGGGTTGCAACCAGTCATAGATGATAATGAAGTCCAGTCAGAAAGACAAAAGCCGAAGGTTTGGGGAGAGACTGCAAATGAAGTCAAGAAGAGTTTAGTGAGTTCAAGATTCAGGAGGGAGAGGTCTGTTGAGGAAAGATCTAGGATGGGAGCAGAAGCTACTTCTCACTTGGTTTGCTTCCAACCGCACGCGCCCCCACCCCCCCGGAAATGATAAATCTTTAAAGATTTACCATTCATTCAAACCTTTGTTTGTTTGTTGTTCATTCATTTACTCATTTACTCATTTATCCATTCATTTATATAATATTCCTGAGCATATCACAGGAAAAGGCTAGGAGTAGGGACACAGACAAGAGCAAGGTCAAGTTCAAGTTGCGAGGAAGACTGTCAAGTAAACAGGTTATTAAATCATGGTGAGATAAGTGCTGAAAAGAGGGAACAATTATTATGCAGGAGTGCACATGGTCTCTATTGCGTGCTCCCGGGAAAAAACTACTCCCCCAAGCACCCACTGAACTCTCAGCAGGCATGAAACAAAGCCCCAGAATTCTGCATGTTCCTGAAAGGAAACCTCTCCCTTCTCAGCAACAGACACACTCACATGATTACAGTCTGTACGTGAGACCAACAGGATTGATTGTACCACGCCCTACATTCAGCAAGACTCCCAAGACTTCCAGATCCTCCTGTGTCACCCATATTCCCATGTCCACCCAGCTCTGTGCATCTCCTGCTCTGGTCTCTCTTCATATCCTTTCCTGCCTTTCTAGAACTCAGCATCAGTCATCAGCCAAGACCCTATATCTCAAACTCTTCTTTGAATGTTTTTCCCAACCCCATGTTTCATACATCCCCTTTCAATTTACGGTCCTTCTGACATCCATACCCTTGTATTACAGAGCTGTAGGTAGACGGGGTGTCTTCCTTTCTCCTCTTTGTCATTTTTCATCCCTTATTTTTTTTCTCTCAGATAACACCCACTACTCCTCCTCATTTACTGATTCCTGCATCACTCCCCTTGATTTCTAGAAGGTTTTAGCTCCTGGTTGTAACTCTTTTCAATGCCTGCCATAATTCTCAGTAATTTCAAATAGTCATGTATGTGATCCCTCTAATACCCTGGCCTCTTAGTTCCTTGAGCTCCTCTTCTCCAATGACCTTGTCCTTCAACCTCAGCTACCCACCTCCTTCCCAAGATAACATCAGATGAGTAATCTCTCTAAACACTACGTTTGGTATGGCAGGCAGGCAGCTGAACTCAGCTGGAGGAAAACTCGCGGCTAAATGAACTGGTTTTACTTTATATTCATTACCATTAATGTCATATGGGTCCTTAAGTGCTATCTGGAATTTCTAGTGTGTGTCCCAAGTTCAGCCACCCCTCTTCTCCTAAAATCTCGCAAACCTCCTCTTTTCCTGTGCTCAGCTGATACATGGGCTTCCCATTTCACTGAGAAAATGGAGGCAATCAGACAAAAACTCCACAGGCTCCCACCACCACGTTTTCCAACAGACCCGGAGCTGAATCCAGATAGTCTGCCTTTCCTCCCGCAATGACGTCTTTTTTGTCCAAGCTTCTACGTAAGGCCAACCTTTCCACTTAGCATCTGCATTCCATCCTCTCATGTACCCAAAGGTCATTCATTCTTCTAGCAATTGTCCCTTCTCTTCTGCTTCATCAATGTATCTCTCTCCACTGGATTATTCCCATCATCATGCAAATACACCTAAATATATCTGATCTTAAATTAAGAAAAGAAAAAGGAATGACACTCCCATGACTTTCTGGCAGCTATTTCAACCCTCTGTTCCTCTTTCAACAAAAATTCTCAGAAGAGTTGTCTCTACTCACTGTTCCTACTTCTTTTCCTCCCAACTTCTCTTGAATCCGCACTGATCAGTCTTTTTCTCCACCTTTTTTCAGGATCATTCATATTTCTACAATGGTAAATCCAGTGATCAATTCTCAGTCACTGTCTAACTCAACCTGTTAGCATCTGACATAGTCTTATCACGTCCTCCCTTTGGAAGTCTCTCCTTCACTTGGCTTCCAG
>PVJD01019826.1:0-10819 GCA_004026545.1 Mormoops blainvillei
GTTCTCAGCTCAGCACTATTGGTATTTTGAGCACAAGAATTCCGTGTTGCACATGTGAGCAGGGGAGGGAAAGGGCTGTGCTGTGCTTTAAGATATTGAGCAGCATCCTTCGCCTCTAGCCCCTAGATGCCAACAGCACCTGCCCCGAGCCGTGACAACCAAAAACGTCTCTAGACATTGCTAAATGTCCCCTGAGGGAGCAGAATACAAAACTGTTCCAGTTAAGAACAATTGCTTAATTTGGGCCACTACTGCAAAAAACTACCACAGACTGGGTGCTTTAAATAACAAGCATTGTTTCTCAGTTCCAGAGGCTGGGAAGTCCAAGATCCAGGTACCACTGGGTTGGGTATCTGGTGAGGACCCACTTCCTGGTTCATACACAACTCATCTTTCTGCAGTGTCCCCGTGGGGTGGAAGGGATGAGAGATCTCCCAGAGCCCGATAATGGCACTGATCCCATTCAGGAGGGCTCCAGCCTCGTGAACTCATCACCTCCCACAGGCTCCACCCCTAATGTCATCACCCTGGGGATTAGGTTTCAGCATGTGAATTTGGTGAGACATAAACATTCAGGTCGTGGCTGGTCCCATTTCATAAATTCCAGGTACGTCATTTCCATTCTAAAAACAATTCTGTGAAGCAAGTATCATACCCACTTCTTATTGATTCTGAATCACGGACTCATCGATATTTGCTCACTTTCACATTCTTAATATGCGTCTCTCTGATTCTCAGATCTATACCCTTTTTAGTAGGCTGTCTCCATGCACTAGAATATAAGGACAATCAAATGTCTGTAATGACAGTCACTCGAATTTCCAGAATTGGGATAATGAAAATATCTCGGGTTCCGGCCAGGAGAAGAGATCGCGGAGCGGGGTGAGCGCGGTCGATTTCCCATCCAGCCACGCATGCAAGCAGCAGTGCTGGGCGTCCCCGAGGTTCCTTCTTCTTGCTGCAGCCTGACAGACATCTGTCAGGAGAAGCTTAAAACTGTCAAGGTATGGAAAACACACCCAACCCTCTGCGATTTATCAGGCACAGCACAGCCTGTCAGCCTGTCAGTTACTGTCATGACGGTGCCAGACTGTTTCGTGTTCTTTCATCATGAGATACTTGGTGTTAGCAGGGAAGCCCTTTTGGGAATCAAAGCTCTGTGGCTTCGTAGTTTCTTTCTTTCTTTTTTTTTCCAATGTTTCTTCAATGTCAGAGGTAATTCATCGCTTCAGAGGAAGTAAAAGAATAAACTATCTGTCTAAAGAATGCTTAAAGAAATGGGCAGAAAGCCTGTTTGGTCAAGCAAAACTGGCGTTCCTTTGTTCATTCATGTCACAACTTTCATGGAATGCTGAAGGAGTGCTAGTCTTGGCCGGGCACAGGACAGTCGGTCATAGACAACACGCTCCAGGCCCTCCCGGTTCTCACCAGCACGCAACAGTGGGACGCTGCATGAATTAACTGCAATACAATGATGTCAGGTCTTTCATATCAAAAGAAAGGCTAAGAAGCCATGTCAGGAACAAAAAGGACAGGGAGTACAAATTCAGGGATGCCTTGCTTAATTAAATCATGATATGAGCTATTCGATCTGCTAGTAATGCAGAATGAAAGAAGCCCCTGGAATGAAATCATAATCGCATTTGATTCTTCCCCCTACAATCAGCCCTTGGGTTTCCATTGCCTCCTTGTTCTTCGATCCAAACAACTGTTTAAGGCACCACCAATATCTGTACCGGTCTTCTCTCAACAATCCTTTGCAATTTGTCTTGTTTTCCCACTGTTATCCCACATAATTCTTTTTCCTACTTCCTGTTTTTATTCTTCTGCGTCTAACCAAATGCCCTCACTTTCTTCCTGGGTTTAGTCGTTTTCATGGTAACCATCCAATGTCCCACTCCCCCTGAAAAGGCTCTGCTTTTCTCTCTTAGATTTTCTGAGGTAAGTTTGCATTCTTTCAGCAAAGAAGCACTGAGAGCTAAATAGAGCCAGATATGTTATTTCTGACTCTGCTCATTTTACCTAACTGTGGCTACAACACCCACTCAGGTGAGGCTTCAGTGAGGACTTGTTTCATGCCTTGCGAATGAGGAATCTAAATTAAAGAAAATTGCAAGTGCTGATCACACTGCCCTTTCAGTGTAAAGTGGCAACTTCACTTTGAAGCTGCGGCGCACAGGGCACCACAATTGATTCCGAGTCTAAGCTAATGAGAAAGGAAACTAGAAGCCACCAGTAGGACTGAGAAATTGCATCATCAGTGAATTTATTTTGCTACGATTAAAGGGCAAGACAAAACTGGAGCGAATAAAGCCAAGTGTTCAGAAGCTGGTGCTTTTACGAGGGGATGGAGAGACCTAAGAGCCTTGTTTATTAAATAGCTTTTTAAATTCAAATAATCCAACCTGATGTTCTGAGGTAACCATGATATGGTCAGACCGTCTCTTCTGAGTCTTTCCCCGGCTTTTCAGGGCAAGGCAGGAGCAATGAGAGAATGGAAGATCCTTCCCTAAGCCCCGCTGGTCCAGCATGCGTCCTGTGCACAGACAGAACTGGGCTGAGTAGTTCAGGTGCTCAACACATCTGATAAGAGGTTTGAAGAAATACAAGAAAATAGCCTGCTTCTTCTATTTATTTTCCATCTGATTTTTTCTCTCCTTTTGTGGGTAACAAAGCAGAGTGCCCCCTACCAGTCATTTTTACACACTCAACAGCAGGGTTAACTCCAAAAAACAAACATCAAAATAAGTACTTTCTTCCCCTATACGCATCATCTGCCTTAACCCAACTGGTGAGACCTCTCATTTTTTGAGCACTTACTATTTGCCAGACATAATTCTTAGGGCTTTACCTACGTTTATATACTTTGTGTTCTCATAATCCATATGAAAACCCATGGGCCAGGGCTGAGTACCCTCATTTTACAGATTGAGAAACTGAGGCTCAGAGAATTTAATTAACTAACCCAAGGTCACATGCATCCGTACTAAGTGCTCCAACTGCCATGTGAATCGAGGCCAGTGTCCCTCCACCCTGTCCTGAGCCTTCCTCCTGGCGTGCATGTGTGCAAGCCCGCCCTGCCCCTCTCTCCTTGGAGCTGCCATATGTGTTCCTTCAGGAATGCCATTCCTGTTCATTGCCATTCCCCTAGCCCTCGCATTCCCTCAATTCCCCAGCCCAGCTGCCATTGCTTTCACGAGCTTAGTCCAGCCTTTCTGATAATCCCCTGCTCTTCTTAACTGCTCGGGGGCTTCTTTCCTTGGCATTTAACAATTGCAACCTTCTGCCGTTCATCTGCTCTAGAGCAGAGGTTAGAGGCCAACATAAGCTGTTTACTGAATTTTGAGACAGTTTCAAGCTGTAATGCTTCCCGCCAAGAAGACGCATGATGACAGAACAGAAACGTTTCATCAACCTTTATATCCCCAAGGCCCAGCAGAGTGACTGACACATTATAGGGATCGATATATTTTTATCAACTAAATACGTAAGTAGAGGGGCACTGAGGTTGAGAAAAACATGAAAGCTATACGCCTAAAAAGCAAAGAAGCATCTTGTGAAAGTAATTTCTTGTCAGCAAGGCAATCCAGGCTCATTAGGTCAGTGTGGGAGGGAAGCAGTTTTAAGTGCCACCTGGAATATGCTTTTCCCATAGTTCCCTGGCCCATCAATCACTATCCTACCCAATAACTCAAGCAGAACTTAACCAAAATACCTGAGATGTAGAGTTTATAAAGCAAACAAATAAAAGCGCTGCTTCGTTAAGATCTCTGTAAGGCATGGGACACACAAAGCGCTGTATCTTTGTAGCCCAAGCAGTAAGTGGCAGAGGATATGTCCCTCTTTTGAGGAGGCAGAGATCTGTGAGATGAATGAGGAAGGAGGCCCTAGAAGCCTGATTGCGAGGCCGGACTGAGCTGCACATGGGAAGAAGATGAGCAGACGGCACTACAGATCAGCGCTGGCAAGGGACGTCCCTGAAGAACCAAAACCAGGAGAGAGGACATGGTAGCCTCACAGGGTGGCCAAGAGACCTGCCCAGTAACGCACCGTGGAGAACTCGTGGACTACCGAACAGGCAAGGAACCTGTGTTAGTCAGCACAACCGAGTCACTCCCTCAGAGCTTCCTGAACTAGTTGGGAGAAATTTCAGGAGGGAACGGTAGGCCAAAATATACATACTAGATGGGCCAGAGAAATATTGCTGGTTTTGGTATTTGTTTTCACTATTACTGTGAACTTCTTTCTTCAGTATAGCCTGGGCACACTCTGGTTATACCAATAGGTGCCCTGACTTCTTTACAAGGCAACCTCCTAGAAGCTGAGGAACATATAATATTCTTCTTGGTGTCTCTGAGTGTTGGCAAGATGTTCTCCATTAGATTCTACTAAGTAAACACTTGATGCAAAGATGATAATGGCGACAGGAATCTTAAAGAGATCATCAGAAGACACCTTAATTTTTTGCATACTGTTATTGTTTCTGAATTTTTCAAATGGTTTGTTTCTGCTCCAAAATGTTCAGGTAATGATATATTCATCCTGACCATCAATCGAGGACTCTTCATCAATCAAGGACCACCCCCCCAAACCCCTCAAAAAAAATCTCTTGTATTTTTAAGAGTCTTCAGTGCACTTTGAGGAATCCAGGGTCAAGCAAACTTGCCAAAATCCACGTGAACACAGGCCCCCTAGACAACACAAAACAAAGTGGAGAGCTCAGCCTTTTCCAAAAGAAAACAGATAAAACATGAAAACAATCTGGGCGCTGCAGGGGCCCGTTTCTCCCTCGGCGGGATATCAGGTGCACCTAAGGCAACAAGAGCCTATTGGACTCCGAGTTGCCAGGAAACAGGCTCTTTCTTACACTCTAATGCCTTTTCACCGCACGGAGAAAACTGGGATCATGACGCTCAAGCCTGACGGAGAAGATGACGCTTAATGACCCTCTTTTCCTAGAAGTCGAGGTAATGGTGTTCTAATTTAGACCATCATAGAAACAGTTTGACTTGTTTTTTGGTTTTTTTTTAATCACAGTATTGATGATAGTGGAAAGCAAAAACTGGTTAGCCTTCGTAAGAGCCTCCTCACAATAACATAAAGCCCCTTTAAGGATTCTGTGGATCTTAAGTCATGAAACTCACCAGATCAGCTTCCTGTGCAAGTGCTAGAAACATAACTTAACCTTGCATGGCAGACGGGGGGTTTGGGGGTCAAGGAATCAGCTACCAGCAGCTCTAGGCTGAGGCTGGACTTGGAGACAGCTGGGGTGGGGCCTGGGACATTACTGGGGTGCTGTCCAGCCTCTCAAGTCAGTTCCTCTGGAGCTCCAACGTCCTTCTTCCAGGCTGGCTTTGTTTAGGGGGTCAGAGCATGACGGTTTGCTGCTCTTCCCTTCATATCTCCGCTTCGCTCATTGCTGAAAGCGAGTACTCTTCTCCCCTTAGGCAAATTTGAAAAGACCCTGAAATGGACTGGCTCCACCGGGGTCCCATGCCCACCCCCATGCCCAGATAGGTGGGGTACTGTGATACAAATCTATGATGCACCAGGGTCACATAATGCAATGGAAGACTGGAGACTTTTCAAAATGAAGGGAATATTATTCTAGAAGTAGGGAGGGCAGTAGGGCAGATTTTAATAATGGTTAATTGTACTGTCATATTCTAAAACACTGATTCAAAAATAGGAATATTATGCATGTAATATTAATGCAATTTACTGTCTAGTGGATTCTATCTGGATTTCAATCTTCTTTCCCTTTTTAACCCTTTTAACACTTAGCAATAAAGAAATTGCTAAGTACCTTATAAGCACAAAATAAAATCTTCTAAAAATAAATAAATAAGCAAACACATCAAGCACTTTTTTTATGCTAAATGTTCTATTCATTATAGTCTAATGAATCCACATCTTATGCCCTGTACATTGTTGTCATCTTTACCTACAAGTTACTTTCTCTGGAATGTTCTTTCTCCTTGTTTTTACCCATATTCACCTGCCCTTCTTTCAGAATCAAGTTAGAAGCTCGCCTTCTCCATGAAGTTTTCTATGCCTGGGCTGACTTCTTTACTTGGCCACTCAGTGCTTTTGTCACAGCATTTGTTCTGTTATCTTAAGTTTGTCCTTATACTCCAGAATCTTTCCCTTATATGATTGGCAGGACGCTACTCTTGATGATGCTGAGTACAGAGTCTGGGTGTTGAGTATGAAGGAGTAAATTATACATGGCTTTCACCTATGGTTCAAAAAGAAAAAAGTTACTAAAGCAAAACTCTAAGGGTGTATAAGGAGAAATAATAAATATACTCATGTTCATAAATAATTGTCATTAAAATGAATACCCCTCAACAGCAAATAAAGTTCCAAACCTGACCTTATTTCAGGCAAACTTCGGAACAATGTCCTAACTCAACCATGGGTTGCTGGGAACCACGGGGTGCCAAAGAGTGACAAGTACTGCATTAGGCAATTCTGGAAAGTCAACGGTAAGGATGAAGAATCTGCCTATCAAGAAACTCAGGTGAGCAGCGGTGAAAGATCATGCTGTGGAGAAGCTGAATTAAAGGTGTGTGGGAGAAGGAACATAAGCAGTAGCGGAAGATGGGCCTTCCCCAACTTTCCTATTCCCATCACAGCCTGTGTAATGGTTTCTCTCCTTGTTTTTCTTGTTTTTACCTATTCCTCACTCAAACCTGCACTCTTACCTGGGAGAAAATTTTGTTTGTATATGCAGCCATACCTCAGTGCTGGTCAGCTTCAGAATTCAGCAAACCCTGTACTTGTCACATTTTGATGACAAAAAATTTTTCAGCACTTGGCACTTGCTCGGAACTTGTCGCACTTCTAGAACTTGTATGAGTCCTGCAAGAGGATATGCTTCATTGTTCAGTACACTCGGTTTCAGCATTCGTCATGCACTCCAGAACAAATTATCAATGAGTACCAAGGTACCACTGCATTTCCACAATGCAGTCAATAAAAATCTATTGAATGAGTGAGTAAACGCATTCATGCATGCTGGCATGGGTTGGATGCAGACCGTCAAGTGTCTTGGACACCTTGTTCAAGGGCAGGTATTTGTTTCTGTCAGTGGTGATAGGGATCATAAAGAGGGAGTAAAGATCAATTTTTTACTTCATAAAGAATACCTATGTACACCTGTGTGTCAGCAGAGCATGGACTGGGTAAAGCAGGAAAAGTCTAGAGGCTGTTACAATATTTTAGACAAGAGATGATAAGGCAGTAATAATAGAGATGGAGAAGCCAGGATAATATTTGTGAGGTAGAATTTGGGTTCTGCTTGGATGTGGACATGAAGGAAGAACCCTGGAAAAGACCATTTTGGTGTGAACAAGAGTTTGGGCAATTGCTTAAAGACTGTTTTAACGGGCTCATTTCCTTGTGCATACAGGGATGATTGGTAATGAAAGTCGCACAAGCCCACATAATCAGCGTCCCTTGTCGATGCCAATTTTTTTACCCTTGAATTCCCAGCACCTGCACTAAGATAGGCTTGGCTCTGGTAATGAACTGTCGCAGTACTTGTTAACTTTCTAACTTACATAATTATTCCCTTTTATGTACCTTAAATGTCAAGGTTCTTGAAGTAATAGCAGAATAACAAATTGGGTAACTTTTACTGAACTTATAAAGTGCCAAGTATTTAAGCAACATTTTGATATCACCAAGTCCTACAAAATAAAATTAATATTAATCTTTGGCATCACTCCTAAAAAGGATACCTCTCACAAGGTGTAATTTTTTTACAGAAGTTGGAAAATAATATGCAAGTAAGAACTGGAGTGTGGTTCCATCTCAGCCCCCAAGAGAAGTGACCCTCCCCAGCTTAGGCTGGGAGCTCAGCGGCCAATTTGCTCTAAGGATAAGTTTCAAAAGGAACAACTGCACAAGCAAACGCAAACCTTTCCGCTCTGGGAATGAAGCATTAGGAAGTAGATGTTGTCGGCCTGATTCAGCTCTCCTCCCACACATCAGTCTAGAGAGAGAATGCTGTGGGCTGGGGAAGAAAAGATTAGAGACAGAGCAGATACAAACCATGAGAGTTAATCATTAATGAGGCAGGTGGGGAGGCTGCATTAACTCCTTGCTTCAGCCTCCACGGGGAGCCAGTAATACCTTAGCCCTCCAATGAAGTTGTGGGATTCAAAGATGGGAGAACATGGACCTCAATTTCCAGGTAATGTCCCTGGTAAGCAGTTGGTTGTGCCAGTTTGGTGTGGCCCCTCCGGATAATAAAGGGAGAAGGCTAGGGACAACCCAGGAGACCTTCGGCCCAAAGGTAGTTGTGGTCCCCTAGGCCGGAGGTAGCAGCTGCCGAAAGACAAAGTGCTGTGGGTCACAGGGAAATGACTGCAGCAGGGACTATTGCAGAAACGACCAGGTAGCCTGCCCAGTAGGGGTTCAGCTGAGAAAGTTGTTGAAACATGACAGGATGGCCTGGCTGGGGTAGCTCAGTGGATTGAGTGTTGGCCTGCGAACCAGAGGGTCACCAGTTTGATTCTCCAGTCGGGGCACATGCCTGGGTTGTGGGCCAGGTCCCTAGTAGGTGGGCACGCAAGAAGCAACCACACATTAATGTTTCTATACCTCTCTTTCTCTCTCCCTTCCTCTCTGTCCAAAAATAAAATAAATAAAATCGTTTTTAAAAATGTGACAGATACCATTATGGTAGAGACAAACCAGAGAGTCAAATGAATGGATGCCAGCAGGTCACCAAGATGAATCCAAGTCAATAAATAAATATCCCTTTGCCACTTGCATAATAGCCTTCTGAGTACAGCATTAACTCCAGGGAAAAGAAGGGTATCATTGAATAACCTCAAACCCGAAATGACAGACAACAGACTTGAACATGACTGAGTTTTCCTGGTAATAACTAAATTAGAATGTTTGCATCAGAAAGAATGGGGGCTAGAGATAGAAAGTAAGTTTAAATAGTCAAGTGAAAGAATTGACACATTTGCTCACCTGAAAAGTAACTTTGGAATTTGTACATTAAGTTTACAACATATAGGTCAAGGGCAGAAGCTCTAATGTGAAAGAGACCTAGATTTGAAGCCAGCTCTGCCAGTTATCAGCTCTGTGGCTGTGAACATGTAACTGATGCTCTCTAAGCCTCAGTTTCCTCGTCAGAAGTCCTCATGTGACTCAGACCTTTAATGTTTCCTTGCTTATAGAACTGTATTTCTTGCCTATGTATCCGACTAGGCCCAGCAAAGAGATCCTATCTGTGTTCGTGCTCCCTTTTCCTCGTCTAGACCTGCTTCACCCAAGACCCTTTCATTCCAGTTTCAGGCTCTGATTTCTAACAACTCCTTTCCTGGGCTCTCCTAACCCTCACAACAACTGGCCCCGGCAGGGAAGTTCAACTGAATCCTGCACCTGCAAACCCAGCTTCTGACATCCTGGTTGGAGTCACCTTCCTGGAGGAGACAGACTTTCAATGTAGTGGATTCAGGTCTGATTCTGACTGTGAAATCACAAAGATTTTAGGGAGATGGAATAAAGAAATTTAATTAGTGATTGGATTAGATGGTGCTTTTAAAGCATTTGGTGTTAAAAACTTTCAATGTCAAAGCTGTTACTAGAACCCTTGTATGAACAACAAGGTCCCAGAAAATAAATTAAAAAGGATAGAAACTATTCACATGCAGGAGGAACATTAGCACCATCAGAAGGGACAAGCTGATGCTGAGGGAACCAAAGTGCAAGCAGCACCCGCAGAAGCCACCTGTGCCTTAGAGCGCCCATCACCTCCGGGTCTCCCATGTTCGTCTCCACAGTCATTCTTCACGCCGGCTTTCCCAGGGTCACTCAGCACGGAAACTGTGTCATTAAGTAGAAGCTGACACCCTACTGGTTTGCCTATCTATTCTAAGCATTGCCAGGATGTCGAAAGCCCTCTGCATGCTCCCCTCTAAATTCCACTTCTTTCCCCTCAGGGGGAACCAACATCATTAACTTGCTGTTTTCCATTGATGTGAATTTCTCTATTCTTTAATGCCATGAGTATATAGTCCTAACCTATAGATATATAATTTTGTTCTATAAGTATTTCAACTATGTATATTTCATCTATTTGTTTATGTCCTTACATCTTATGCAAAGCATTTGGGTAGCTTATAATGAAATCAG
This sequence comes from Mormoops blainvillei, assembly GCA_004026545.1. NCBI lineage: Eukaryota > Metazoa > Chordata > Mammalia > Chiroptera > Mormoopidae > Mormoops > Mormoops blainvillei. The sequence continues at coordinate 10,159 of PVJD01019826.1, forward strand.
GAACCCACAAAAGCACAGTAAAATGTAAATTAGAATTTTAAAAATTAGTAACAGATCAGAATACAAATCAAACTAGCAAATTAAGACTTGGGAAAAGAAGAAAAATAAGCAAAGTAATGATTATTTGTAATAAAATATAAAACTGAATTTCGATTATAATTTAGACACCCAGCTATTCAGATTTTAGTTTAAACCCTAAAGGGTTTACTGTAAAATACACAGATGTGAAAGAGCCCATGCTTTCTCAGAGAATGACGACGATCTCTTCTGTCCCAATTTCCCCCGAGAGCGGCCCGCCACGCTGTTGCCTTTGGAAGGAAGGCGTGGTCACGGCAATGAAGGGTGGGGTCAGGGTAGAGGGGAGGGCCAGCAACGAGAATGGCTGCCAAGACTTACAAACACATTATGAATCAGGCGCTCCGCTGAGCTATGTAAATATAATCGCTGATATAATTCTCACAGCAACTCTTGAAGATCCCCTATTTCAAAGAAGAGGAAACTGAGACTTGTAAAGGTGAAGCCTTTGCCTGAGATTAAATTCTTAGTGAGTAGCCAACCTGGATTTCAAGATTTGTTGGGCTGACTGACACCCATGTACGAATGGTGAACCTCCGTGCCAGCCTGCCTAGAATCTTGAATTCACTCCTCCCCCACCTTAGCT
>PVJD01019827.1:0-10812 GCA_004026545.1 Mormoops blainvillei
CTAATCTTCTTACTTAAATTTTAAAAAAGCAATAAATGGCTAAGGTTGCGTTTGAACACAAAGATATCTAATTACACATTTCTGTATTCTCTATTTCCTTGCATGCTCTCTATTTTCTGAAATTAAACATGTATTCGATTTTTAGACTTTATCTGTATTACTTAATGAAATTATTGTATGTTATATACCTCACAAACATGTGTATGTATATCTAAAATTTGGTCTTTAAGGGAAAAATCTGATTTTCTGGATGGCTCTCCATGTTCTCTCAGCAGGTGGTTGGATAAGTCATCCTGCGTCATGTCCCCGACATCGTCACCACTGCTATCGTCACTCAGCTTGATCAATTTTATCTTTGACACATTCAAAGTCATATCATAGCAGTGCTTAAAAGTGCCTGGCTCTGTTTGCAGTAAAAATATTTTACATGAAAATTGGAATTCCAAAAATATAGAAAACTGTTCTTTTCTAAATTGGTATTTTAAATGTGATGGTTTTCTGCTTGTGGAAGAGAGCTAGCATCCACATTTGAGATTTTCCTCTTTTAAAATAAGACAAAGAAATATAAGGTCTTTGTATGTTTTTGAAACAGAGTACTTTCAGATGGAAAGTAAAGAACAAGTTATACCCAAGGCTCCTACTCTAGCACTTAGAGTTTAAATCAGACAGGCAGCCAGCAATGAAAACCTCAGACAGCTCTGTGCCTTGTCTTGCAGCATCAGCCTGCCTTCAATGTAAATTGTTCTTTATGTGGTGGGAACAAATGAGAAAACTTTGGGGGAAGTTAAGAAAATACAACTTTTACCCAGAAGAAGATCGCCCTTGGGAATACATTTAAATCTTTTGAAAGCTATGCCTATCTACTGTTCATGAAACATGGAAAGAGAGATCCTTCAGACATCCTTGTTTCTGACCTTAATAAACACTGCTCTGCCAGCAGAAGGACATATATGTATATGCTGGTTTTAAGTAGGGTCAGCTCAAATTTGAGTTCATGCTAATATCACTGTTACATGAATTATCTTGCAGAAAGAGAATTAAAAGTGTATATCAAAGAAATTCTGGGGTGTTTCTCACCTACTTGCTACAGAACCCAGTCACAAGATTGGCAAATATTTGGGTTTTCCTGAGGAAGAGAATATAGCTTAGGATGTAAACCTGGTTGGAGAATTACATAATATTAATCATAGCACATTTAAAATAATCATCCAGTTAGGGACAGGACAGTGAAAAGTACTTTGCAAATATTTAAGAAGGTAAATTAACATTATTATATAGCAATAATATCACACTTTATTTGTGATATATTTTAGTTACTATTCGCACTGCGCTGAGACATGATTTGACCTGACTTTACTAATATCATCGAGAGTCACAGACATTTTTTAACTTACAAATACTAATAGTGTGTAAAAAACTATTAAGTTTCAAAGTGTTGACTTTTTCCAGAGTTTAAAAAGAAGTCTAGTAATCTAAAGAAAGAGCATGAAACTCTGAAAAGGATCATACACAGAATTAAGAATTAGGGTCTTAAACCTGATTTGGGCCTTATGGGTGACTTTGGTCATTAACCTCACCTCAACAAAATTGGTTTATTTTATGTACAATTAAAGAGAGGGTAATTTATATATTTAATACTGCTATATACAAGTTATATATTTTTATGAGAAAAGTATGACTGTTCTTATTTTATTATTTTGAGAAATAAGGTTTAGAAAGTTCATGTGACTGGGAAAGTATAGCCAGTGAGCACGAGAGTCAATTTTCCAACCCCAGCATGTTAAAGAAAAGCCACATTATTTACTTTACATTTTAGTTACTTACCAATGGAATCAAGATTATTTCTGATTGCTTAACAACATAGAGAATACATAATGTCAGCAGATTTTGGTAGCCAAACAGCAAACACACAGTGTTTGGCTGCGATCTAGTATGATTCATGGGAAAACAGCACTTTTTGCAGGAATTCCAAGAGCCCAAAGTAATGGCAGTCACCTAAATGCTAATATCCCCACATACCTGCTAAAATCCTTATAGAGCAACAAGAAGAATAAGTAAAATTACAAAAGCCTCATACTTTCCTTGGAGAAATGCAAAAATATATATAGAGAATATTTTCTGAAGGCATGGAGAGTCAATAAAAGCAGGCATGCTCAAAGGGAAATTGAATTAGAGGAGGAACATGGCAAGCGATGTTTTGTTTTTCTGGTTTTCATTCTTATGGCAAACCATAGTCAGAACTGCACAGGGCTTTCAGTGCCTGCTGGGAAAACCACAGTCTTTTAGGCCTGAGGACCCCCCCCCCCCCGGCAGAACTTGGAATACTCACAGTTGTTAGGAGGCAAGAGTCCCGGAAGGAAGAGTGACTCTAACTTTTATCCTGAGGTCTGTATAGATTGTACGTATTTTGTGTATGCGTGGGACAGACAAATTACAGTGTAGATGAGAATAAAAGAGATAAACTGAGATTTGAGCAGACATCCAAGTGAGAGTTTGTAATTTGAGTTTAAAAAATTGATTGCCTGCCAAACCACAAAAAATTGAACTCCTGTAGACCATAACAGAACTCAGAATCTCCGCAATGCATAGAATACAATCCAAATTATTCAATAATTGAAGAACAGTCAAAATATGACTCTTTGACTCCAATGTTGGAATTAGCAACAACTATTTTATTTTTATTTTTAATTTTTTTAAAGATTTTATTTATTTATTTTTAGAGAGAGAGAAAGGGGGGCAGAAAGAGAGGGTGAGGAACATCAGTGTGTGGTTGCGTCTTGAGCACCTCCTACTCGGGACCTGGCCTGCAACTCAGGCATGTGCCCTGACTGGGAATCAAACCCATGACCCTTTGGTTTGCAGGCCATCACTCAATCCACTGAGCCACACCAGCCAGGGCAGCAACAAGTATTTTAAAGCAGATGAAATAACCATGCTGAATTTAATAAAGGAAAATGTGCTGTCAATGTATAAAAATGGAAAACCAACAAATAGAAGTTGTCAAAAATAACAAAATGAAAATTCTGCAACTGAAGAAAACACAGTATCTATAATAAAATACTTACTGTTTGAGAATAACAACATACATGTCACAGAAGAGAGAATCCATGAACTTGAAGACAGGTCAAAGGAAATCATTCAATTTGAATGAGAAGGAGAAAAGGAAAAGAAATATTAAAAATAAGAAAAAAAGGAAAAGAAAACTAGTCTCTGAGCCCATGTGGCCATATCTAATCAAAGGTCAAATATGTATGTAATTGGCACCCAGTATAAGAGATGAAACAGAATGGGGTTTATAAAAATAATTGTAGAGACAGTGGTACCATATTATCTAACTTTTAGTGAAGGACATAAATTTATTGATTCAAGAAGTGCAGCAAATTGAGGCAGCAGGCATATTTTATCTGGCTGAATTGTTTATTTGTTTGTTTGTTTTTTGTCTTTATTGCATCATGTAGGCTCTTTACTGATTTTTCCAACTCTTTCCCATTTTTCGTCTTGCTACAACTTCATTCTACTTGTATTTCTAAATACAAATTTCTAAACAGATTTGACAGTGTAATTCACTTATGCAGTAAGGGCCCATGGCTCTCCATTGTCCACCAAATAAAATATTTAGTGATAAGTAATGCCTTTATTTCACCTGCTCACATGATATTTTGTTTTTGTCATCTTATGGCCAAGCCTTTTTTTTTCTTTTTTTTTTTTTTTTTTGGTATGCTTACCAAGAGTAAGTTTTATTTGTTTCCAAGTCTCTACACCAGTTTTACTATAATTAAAACAATTTAAATGTAACAAATAGGATGAAATATGAGTGTGAGAGAATTGTTCTGTGTAGAAAAATTAAGCTAAGTACTTTGGAAAGATTTACTCATGGCACACTATACTGATTTAAACAGCAACTATGCTTTTAGTTGGACCATTTTTCTGTTAGTTGTTAAAGTCAGACATGATTCTCAAAATTTCAGTAGCTCTAAAACATTCAGGTTTTTTTAGGGCTATTTAATACTGATAGGAAATAATTTACATAATGCTTAAGACTCCTCTGTAGTCTGTGAGGATAATTCCCTAGAGGGAATTTCAGCTTTATTATGATATTGCTGTAGAAAATAACATTGTGAATGGAGGAGTAAATCAGAAAATGAGAAGAGCTAAGACAATAAAATAGAAAATGTTAGTATTTGGTAAAGGAGTTTCTTCACAAATCCTAAAAGCACTTTAAGGAAAAAAAAAAGATTATGCAAATATAATGATTTGAGGAATTATATATTTATAATTATTTATTATAAACATTTTCCTGAAAGTTACAAAGTTTTAGGGTTTACTTCTTTTAAAACCTATTTCCCTCCTCTGCAGGTTTTTAGACTTTTGACTTATGTGCCTAGGGACTTCTATTTTACTGAGAGAAAATAGATTTCTATTTTGTACTCAAGCAATGCCATTGTTATTTAGCACAGCCCTGGCTATGGCCAATTAGGGAATAGTAAAGAGATATTTTAAACAGGCGGCATTGCTATGAATTGGATCCTTTTGAGAAACTCCAAGTTCCCTGGAAATGTGAATCTGGGTCATTTGAGAGTGCAAAGAATATACTCGTGCTTTCTGCCAAAGATAAAAGTCACTGCAGGAAAATTCCAAATGACAGAATATTAGACGCAGGACCACTAGTAACCAAAATGGTACAGGAATCATCAGATCTTGCCTCCAAAAGAGGGTGAGCATTGCCCAGTAATGTCACAAAGGGAATGGAAGCCTTACCCCATTGCTGCACAAAAGCATGGACTGCGAGCTCTAAAGAAAGACCTGGATATTTGAGATAGGAGAGGTTGGGTGCTTCATTTCATTCCCTTCAAAATAAACTGTTCCTACCATTTTTTTTAATTACCTCATATTAAAGTTCAACAGAATGGTATAGTAGATAAGCATGAGATTTGAGTCAGAAAACATGGACATGAATTCATCATATAGTAATCTTGTGAATTTTGGCAAATTTGTCTGACACTCAGAACCCCAGTTTCCTTATCTATCAAATGGGGAAAATAGTAATCCCTTCCAATTTGTTAAGCTAAGCAGTAATAATATGGGTAAGTTTTTCCACTGTGTGTACCTCTATATACATAGTGTTCTTTTCCATTTTTTCCTTTTTTTTCTTTTCCTTTCTTTTCTTTCTTCTTCTTCTTCTCCTCTTTCCCCTTCCTCTCCGTCTTTTTTGTAAATTTAAGCCATGTAACATATCCAGGCTTATTTTGCCAGCTCCAGGATTCCTACCCCCTCTAGACTTCTGAAATGCTGAGAGACAAAGGATTTCCCTTCTTCCTTGGGAAAAAACCATCTAAATATCAATGAATCACTTTGGTCATAAATGCTAAAGGGAAGAGCAAAACATCTTTTAATTTACTCCTGAGAAATTATGAAATCTTTGTCATATGGATAAGTGATAAAGTAATATGTAATAAAAATCTAGGAAAAATATATTAGAGAGGCGGGTTAAACTGTGATTACTGAAAAAAATCATTACTATTATGGACTTTGTGATTGTTGTGGTTTTGTGTTTCTTACCTGTTAAAATTGTTTTGATTTTTTTTCTCATTGATGAACATTTATATTTCATGCCTAATATTGAATTTATAGTTTGTATTAGATTCAGGTGACACAAATTCTGCAGCGCTCTCCTTATGGCTGTATGAGTTTCCTTGTGGAACAGTTGGAACTCCTCTTCAGCCTAGATAAATTTCATTAGCCTCTCTGATACGCTATGTCCTTGTTGGTAAAATTGCAAATTATCCCCTTATTGCTTTACAGGTTTGATGTCTGAATACCTGAAGAAATGAATGGAAATTTTATATTATTGAGTACCTGTTAATTATGTGATGATGCTTAACTCCAAATCTCTGTGTAATTTCTTCAGAATACTGGCAGACTGGTGTGGAAGTAAAGGGAATGCATTGTTTCATTTTTAAATAATGAAAGGTTCCTTTATTTTAAGATGACTCAATGAATCAGTTGTTGGGAGACAAGGACCACGAGCTGAATTCATAGCACAGGGTCTCTGCTAATTTTTCTACACACTCTTGAAATCATTGACATGAACTTGAGAGACAGATAAGGCAGACAGTATATAGCGCAAGGTCATTAAACAAAGCAGAGTGTGAGGATGCTATGGATTCAGTGTCTTCTAACCTAGATCATCAATCTTGACTATTGGCAAAGAGATTTTGTATATTTAGATGTGATGTGACATCAGAGAGAAGCTTGCAAGTGCATTTTCTGTGCAGGATTTGTGGCAAAAAGTAACTCCTTAAGACTCAATAGCAGAAATAACAGCAATAGCAGGTACATGATAAACAACTCAAGAGAAGAAAATAAGTGACAAATATAATCCATATTCAATAAATTATTGACAAAGACTATATTGTCTGGTATGTAAAAAATATTTAGATGACTATTAATTAAATATTTAAACTCACTAAACTTCCTGTTCTCTCAGACATTCAGTGTGACCGTATTTGTAATGGAAAACCATCCTACATTCTCTTTACAGAATCTTAGATAGGGAAAACCATGTGTTTACTGTACCTCAGAATTATAGTCTATCCTCTCTGTCTATGCTCCCCCGAACTCTGTTGGCTGATGAGTTACTGGTAAGTACCCTTACTTCATAAAGTAAACCATCATGTTGAATTATCAGAATCCAATTATACTTACAAAATTCTGTTAACTAATGTGTCGCAAAATCGTCTACTTCCAACTAATGATCATCGCTTTGTCATTTGAAGTAATTTCCACTCTTTTTCTTTGTCTGAAAATATTTTTATTTATGCTATAGTAGACATTGTGGTTGTCCATATTACACTAACCCTTGTTTCATTGCACAGCAATCATAGTGGTTGGGTGAAGCTGACCATCACTTTTGCCTCTCTGCAATACCCCACTGCAGTCCGGGTCACTCTCATTACATTTCTGGCCTCTACGATCTGTTTTTTCCTGTGTTCCTTGTTTCCTCGGTCCTTACTAGAACCCATTCTCCAGTAGCCCAGATGATCTCGAAAAGCACTAATCACACTCTGTTACTTCTGTCTTTCATTTATTTACAAAATTATACAACTACATTTCATTGCTCTCTATATAAAATCTAATTATTTATTTCATCGTTTACAAAGCCTCAGTGTGATCCAATTTTTCTCTCTTTCTCCAGACTTACAACATTCCACAACTAGAGTACTACTCTCTGGCCAGTTCAGCTTTTCTTTCCTTTTTCTTAGATAGCTAAGCCTTTTTCCACATGTAGGACTTTGCATTTGTCCTTCTTTTACCTAAAAATCTCCTCCCACAGCACTTCAGAAAGCTAATCCGTTCTCAGTTTTAGATATCAACTGAAGGTAATTCTTTTAAACGCACTGGCACACACTAGTATTATTAAAGTACCCACTGCAAGGCACTCTAATGTCTTATTAACTATTTTATTTCCTTTATGGAACATAGTGTAAGAAACAATTATCTCATGGTTCTTTACTTTTTTGTTAAATATATAACCCAGCGGAATATGAACTGCATGAGGATAGAGACTATTTCTGTTCTGTTCACTGCTTTGAAATAAATACTTAAACAGTGGCTTGTGTATTGGTACTGCCCAACAAATAATTGTTACGTATAAATGAATTGAGCTTGCATACATCATTATATTATTATCAGTTATTAGCACTGAAAAATAAGGATCAGTTTATTTATGTTATAGAGAACAACAGTATAATAATTTTTACCTCTAAACCTTCCTAACCTTTAGTAGTTTATAGTTCAATTAACATTAGCACAGATTGTCTTGTGAAATCAAGTATAGTAGTTTAAATTGGCCCCTCATTTATAATTTTTTCATGTTTATAAGAAAAGTTAATCTTGAATATCTTGCCTCCCCAAAACTATTATACCTTCCAGTGAGTACTGAGATATGGACAGTGCTAATCACGGGTATTTATTTAGTAAACACTAAATGAGTCAATGCATATTTATATTTTTTTGATAAGAAAGGTATTTATTATTTTCTTGTGGATTTGGCCTCATCTCTCTGTCAAAAGACCTCTTAACGAAAAAGAATTTTCACTTCTGGGTATGTCTCAGAATACTCATTTTCTTCTTTTCTGATGCAGAAACCAAAAAATAAGGAGGAGAAGATAACTTAGAGTTTGTCATTTGACAAACATCTTTGACTCACAGTAGACTTTATGTAAGACTTTGAAGATACAGCAGGAAACAGATAAGTTTCCTGTTGGGATATCCATCATATCCAGGAGATACAAAATAAATCATTAAAAACATAGATGAGGTAACTGATTTTGTAATATGTTTTGATGGCAAATCTGAAATGCTCTGTTTTTGAACTGACAGATGAGGGGAAGCAGAAATCCTGGCTTTAATCAAATAATCCCACAAATAAGCCAAATTGGTTTGTATATAAAGATTGACCTAAAAGGAAAAAGTCTATGTGGATTGAGTTTGTCAACAGATTTAAAGGTTTCAGGATTTAGGGTTGGAGTTTTTGATGAGCTGCTTTGTTAGCAAGCTATTAATATACATTGAGGTCAAGGGGGGAAGAACGTATACCTGAGTTCTGCAGTGTAATAATGGTAATATTTTATTTGTTTTTTTCCTCCAGAAACTTCCATAAAGATTGAAATTTCTTCTCAATTGTCTTTGGCTTCAGCAGTGATGTTCTATTGTCTAAGTGGGTCATACTGAGTTAGTCCATGTTTGGCATAGTGGCTGATAGGAAATAGTCAGTAAATTGTTCTCCTCTTGTTTTATTACCTGGCTTTGACTATAACTTAAATAACCATTATTTAATTTGAAACTATTATTTAGGTTGAAAGCTTGCTAAGCCGTATCGTAGAGCCTTCTTCCATTCTGCCTTCCTGCATTCTGACCTTCTGTCTCCCCCTCATTGGTACCCTCCCACCTACTATCCTCGTTCTCTCCCTCCTTTCTTTCTAATATTTCTTAAGCTCTTACAGTAGATTGAACAACAGAATTTCCCAGGAACGTTAAAATAATAGCTGGAGTTTTTGTTTGTTTTGTTTTAAATAGATCTTACCTTTGAATCTTCTAAGGTCTTCAGCGTTTCACGTAAACTAACCAAGCACTCCTGGCCAGGTAGTGCAGTTGGTTAGAGCGTCATCCTGACACACCAAGGTTGGGGGTCAATCCCCAGTCAGGGCACATGGCAGCATCAACCAATGAATGCATAAATAAGTGGAACAATAAATTGATATTTCTCTCTCTCTTTCTTTCGCCCTCCCCTTCCCTCCCCCTCTTCCTCTCTCTAAAATCAATAAATTAAAATAATTATTTTTAACTAACCAAGTCCAAGCATTCTCTCATAGATCCTGTTATATTTTCTGTAAATTATATAGTTTTCTATGATTTCCCGCAACAAAGCTAAGTTGATAAGTCTGTAATTTCCAAAGTTATCATTTTCTCCTTTTTTAAAGACAAATGGAAGTATTCAACTTTTTTCTTCCTTGGTTTAATAATTTTGTAGATGTGTCAATATGTAATGTCTAGAAGGTATCGCCTTCCTGTTATCACAGCTGGGTATGTAGAAATGAATACAAAATCACTGTGATCTCTGTGTATATTTAAAATGTAAATCTACATATATGTAATAAGTTCTTACAAGAGAGCACCAGACTGAAAATTTACCTATATATTTTTAAGTTTATTTTTATAGAAATTTTATTTCACAGGGGAGGCAGGGGAAGATTGTTATCTTATCAGCTGAATTATCAGTTTGATAATCAGTTAAGAATCAAGTTAGTTTTGAAACAGAAAGCCAATTCATTTCCCAACCTCTGTTTTCATCCTGTAGCAAAAATTTTGTTGCTCTGTTATTTATATTTAAATAAATACAACCCAACTTAAGAGTTTGTTGTAGTCATCCCTTATAAATAGGTATTAAGAACCTATTTTATACCCTGCATTGTGTTTAATTCTAAGGGCAAGTGAAAAGGTAATATGATATATACCTCTGCCTTCTTGAGGCATGCCGTCTAATTTTTCTGCCTTTAAAGTGGATCCTGTTAAAAATTGTTTCAGTTTGTTTGTGTGTTTTTCATTGTAATGACCTCAAGAAATGTGGACTCCATAAGTTTCCCAGCGTTGCCTTTAAATGTTTAACAATACACCCATAAATACACAGAGCAGTTGCCAAGGCACTGTACGAGGAATGGGCATAATGGCATTTAAGCAATAGATTTCTGCCTGTGTATGTGGTACTGAGTAAGTTATTTAAACTTTTCAGACTTGTTTTCCTTATCTCTAAAATAAAAATATTTTGACTGGAAAGTACTGAAGGTTCCTTTAAGATTCGATTACATTTTTTACTATGTCTGACTTCAATCCTACAAGCTTCAATTTAGGTCAAGGTTTCATATTAGCTTCTCAGTGGAAAGATAGAACAGATTATTTTTCTTTTAAAATTATAGCCTTAGGATAAAATAATACAGTTGACCCTTGAACAACATGGGTTTGAACTGCGTAGTTCCACTTATACATGGGTTTTTTTCAATAAATACAGTAATTGTATTTTTTTCTTCCTTATGAATTTTCTTAACATTTTCTTTTCTCTAGTTTACTTTACTGTAAGAATACAGTATATACTATATACAACATACAAAAGATATGTTCATAGACTGTTAATCTGATTGGTAAGGATGCCAGTCAACTGCAGGCTGTTAGTACAGTTGGCTGTCTGTTTCCATGGGTTCCCAGTCAGAGATTGAAAGTGCTTGTTTTAATCCACAGTTGGTTGAAACTGTAGAT
>PVJD01019828.1:0-10816 GCA_004026545.1 Mormoops blainvillei
CCTTTGCTCTTCTTCTCATCTCTAGGGCCTGTGCCAGCTCTCCCCACACCCTTCCCCCAGCCAGGGGCTCTCGCACCCCTCTCCGTGTGTGCACATTTGAAGGAAGGATTTGGCTGGGCTATGTTTCGGTCATATGCTCGTGCCAAGGGGAATTTCTGCTGTTAGGAGCTGGGAGACGTTGGCGGTTCCACCCCAGGCACCTGGATGTCCTCGAATGAAGGTGACGTGGAGCCTTAGCAGACACCCTCTGGCAGCTTGAGGAAGTGAAAGAAAAAATTCAGAGCCTTGGCTGAAAAACAGGAGAGGTTGGGGTGGGGGTGGGGAAGAACGGACCGTTGGGAAGCCAAATGCAATTGGAGTGGCATCCTGGGCAGGGGTGTGGATGGGGGTGCAAGGAAGAGAGGGTAGCTTTATGTAATGAGTTCTCTGCTTGGCTACAAGTTAGCTGGCTTGGCAACCATTTTTCTTTATCCCTGGCTGTACTAATGAGGAACATATTATATACATGGTGACACTGCCCCCCGCCCCCACCCCGCCGCAATGAGGTAGGTCCTGGGGTTCCACAGTTCCTCGTGGGGTTCTGTGCAGCCATTAACTGTCCCTAAATGGGCTCCATCTTTGCTCATGGGCAGCACTACACAGGAAGTCAATGAAACACCAGACCGGTGCTTAAAGAAAAAGTTCTCGAGGGGTCCTCTCTGGATTTTTCTTCTGTATGAATCTTGTTTCTAGAAGGCAGGTTGCGCCCTGTGGGTGCCAGGGGCATGAGGGTTGTAAAACCTGTGGATCGCCTGGGGCTGCCCTCTAGATCTTTGTGCTCTTTTGTTTACCTTGATAATTGCGTCGTGATTCTCGTATGTTCTGTGTAAGTTTGTCGCCCAGGAGTCCGTGGTGGGGGCTCAGGCGGAGAAGGGAACAGATGCCAGGAGAGAGAGGTGACGTACAACACTCCTTCCCTCGACACATTCCTCATGCACCGGCTGTACCACCCACGAAGATTTCTGGTGCTGCTGACTTAGGGCAAGCACATTTGGTATTAAATCTTGCTTCATGTTTTATTAAAAGAGCTTCTCATTGTAAAACTGTTATGTTAGTATCTCAAAATGGTTTACTCGCTGCGCCTCCCCGTCATCCTGGCTTGCAGGCGAAGGACAGACAGCCTTCAGGCTGGAGAGGTCTTGCCACGCTTACGACTATTAGCTACCACCACTAGCGATGCGGAGAGGCTGCCACATCCTAGCCCAGTGATTCTTAACCCGTGTGCCGCAGGAATTCTTAAAACATGCCATACCTGACTGTTTAGTCAGGGACACTGACCTCTTTTCCCTTAGGTTGTCAAATGAAAAAATGACAACACCTAATACAACAATAGTCATGTGGTGTGAGTGAGTCAATATTATACCCATTTTGGGGGTCATGTTGGCAAAAATTACAATATATTTTCTGGTGTGCTGCAGAAGTTTAGTAATTAGTTTAATGTGTGCCATGAGATGTAAAGGGTTGGAAATTGATGTCCTAGACTGGGTTGGACTTTTCCTGCAGAAACTGTTGGCTCCAGCTGGTGCTTCCGGAGTTGTGCTTGGGCTTCTCGACAGGGCTGCAGAAAGGGTGCCCCGGGAGCCCGTGCAGCCGGTCTGCTGGGAAGAGAGGCAGGCCTGGGAGACAGTTCCGGTACCTCCTTTGCCATTTAGTAGGTGTGTGACTTCAGAGCCTTGCCTAATCATTCTGTCCGTGTTTCCTCCCCTCTAAACACGAAACTAATAGCAGTACGCGTCCTCTGGTGTTAGAAGTCTAAAATAAATTACAAATGCAAAGTGCCTAGCACTGTGCTAGTTACACAGGAGGTTATATGTTCCCTGCTATTGTTTCTGTCATTGTCATTGTCGCGTTACTCGTACCCAGTGGCTTGCAGCCAGGAAACCTGGGTTTGAACTTCCAGCTCTGCTTTCTGCCGTCGGCATTGCTTCAGGCTGAGGACTGGCCTCCCGAGTCTCAGCGAGATCAGACCGCTGGCGTTCTGGTGTTTCTTTGTGCTTAGGTAACTGCAGCAGGCACGCAGCCGTGCCTGGCCCGCTGTAGGTGGGACACTCACCAGTGTGTTCTCACCAGGCTTCTGCTGTATGCCAGACTGCGCAGTAGACGCTGGAGATCCAGCGATTCAAACATGCACCATCTCTGGTTTCGATCAGCCTGCCGCTCCCTGAGAACACAGATGTGAGCGGAGAGGATTTCATTCAGTGGCAGCTGCTAAAATGGAAGACTGCGTAGAGGGCGGCAGGACCAGCCCAAGGAGAGCTAATTTGTACCTGCAGGAGCCAGAAGACTTCTTGCATGGGTGCTGGGGGCGACTTGAGGGTTGAGTAAGGGGGCCTAGGTGACAGGGAGTTCGTGGGGTGCTCTGATGAAGGATGAGGTGGAAGTGGGGGGCAAGAGAGAGAGGCCAGGGCCAGACCTCAGGGCACTTGTTCCATTTATATCTCTCAGGACTAAGTTTTTTCAGCTTGAGTATCTTATAATCGCTCTCCCAAGGTATCGAATTTTCACAGACCTCTGTGTCAACGTAAATTATTTTCATCATAGTATTATTTACATGTGCAACATGGTGCAACTTCTGTATAGAGATCACTTGAATAAACTGTAATAAAAGCACAACAGATTGATGTAATATTTCTAACAGAACTGCAAAATTAACAGAAAGTTCAAATTACCAACGTGATTTTATTTATTTTTAGAGAGAGGGGAAGGGAGGGAGAAAGGGAGAGGAACATTCAACATGCGGGTGCTCTTGTGCGCCCTCTACTGGGGGGCCTGGCCCGCAACCCAGGCATACGCCCTGACTGGGAATTGAACCAGCGAGCCTTCGGTTCACTAGCCGGCACTCAGTCCACTGAGCCACACCAGCCGGAGCCCAACTTGATTTTAGAATTTTGGGTGTTACTTCCCAGCATGAATATGGGATGGATCTTTGTGGCGTAGAATTTGGAACGCCATATGCCACCTGATGGCTTGTTTTTCTTTGTTACTTTTCCACTGTTCCCATCAGAGGGCCCCAAGCCACTTTGTACCAGATTTGTGCCTTCATGTGGTGTAACTGCATCATTTATGTATCTTGTCTTTCCCTTTGTTCTCACTGTCCCGGGACAGTTAAGGCTGCGGGTACCGCCTGGGGCTGGCATGACCAGGAAGACAGGTGCCAAAGCGGGCAGATGGCTATCCGGTGATCCCAAGTCTGCTGCCCTTAACATTTTTAAAGATTATCATCAAAGTAAAAATCCCAAATTAGCAAACACCTTTAGAGAACACAGGGCACCTCATCCACTGTTCCATTTGAGAAAGAGAAAAAGCGGACACAATATCTGCTGGAAATCTAGTTGACAGAATCGCTCTCCCACAGAGTGAAGGAGTTATTATTATTGGGCAGATGGTGGCGATTATTAATATTATAGGAAATACTTAGTATAGCCAGTGCTTAAATTGTGCTTACCTGTGCACTGGGCACTATTTTGATAGCTTTATGGATGTTATCTGCTTTAATGTTCACCAGCCTCCCTTGAAGGTAGGTATGATTGTTGTTCCTGTTTTAACAGAGGAGGAAGATGAGGCACAGAAAGTTTAAGTCATGGGCCTGAGGACCCGAGGCTGGTAAGCAGCAGACCTGGCATGGGACCCCGGGCAGCCTACCCCTGGACCCTGTGCTCCTAACAACTACAGACATAAATTGACTTCTCAACTTCTCTTTTAATAGCTGCCTACTCAAATAACTAATGACCCATCCTCATTATCCTCTACATGTGTTTAAGGCATGACAGCTTGTTAAAATTTAATATTCAGAGCAATGCTGGCCCAGCTATTTGACAGTTTCAGATTTAAATCTACCTTAAAGATGTACAAGTACAAATTATGCAATTTGATTTTTAAGTGCTTTTTTCAGCAATATAAGTAATGAAGTGTGTTGGAACTGGCAGGTATAGTACATTAAATTGAGTTCAATTAAAACACTGTGATATTTTTAAATTAACAAGAAAAAAATAAGTAACAAAATGAAGAAATCCGAACCTGTCTCCGCAGCCTCCCCCAGCTGATAACCGGGCGGGCGATTGCAGAAGGTATTAGTAACATTTATGCTCTGGATTTCAAGCGTGATGATAGTCACATTTAACACAAAGAGCACTTTGATTTCGCTTCTGGGTAACAGGCAGATGACATTTCCAACAACATCATCTTTTCAGCTCTTTTGAAAGCAGATGACAAGGGGGTATTCTGAGAAGACATCTGAGTGGAAATAATGGCTTGCCTTCTGGGTAGCGTGTCAATGAGACATCTGAGAGCCAGGATTCTCTTCACGAGACATAAGAAGCATCTGCATCTTTCACACTCACGGGTGGGCTTTGCCCTTTTCAAACGCCGGGAGCCTGTACGTTGGGAAGCAGGAGGCTGGCACAGCTGTTCAGGTTGTGTTTCATGTCCCTCCCAAAGCCTTGATGGGGACGGGCAAGAGCCACTCTCAGCGGTAATGACTGCAAAGCCCAGTCAATACATGTTTGTTTATCAAAGATCACCTTTGGCCCCCCATTCGATTCTGGAGTGAGAAAGGTCTAGGCAAGTCACTGCTGACGGATTTCGTTGCAAACATACCTGTACCTCTGAATTTACCTCAGTGCGTTTGCCCCAGCAGTGGCCATCACATTCACCTGTCTGCTGCCGGTACTTAACGCCTCTATCAGTGCCCAGAGGCTCTGTGGAAACCCCATTTTATGAAACTGGATGCATGGCACGTTGTTTTGGGTGGCCCACACGGGGACCGTGAACAATTTCAGACTGGAATATCCTTCCTCTGTTTGGAATCCCTGTGTATTTATTTGTGAGGACTGCCACCATAAAGTTACCACAAATCAAGTGGGTCAAGCCACAGAAATTTATCACCTTGACAGTTCTGGAGGCCAGAAGTCCACAATGAAGATGTTGGTGGGGCCGTGCTCCCTCAGAAGGTCCTGGGGAAGGACCTGTTCCAGGCCCCTCTCAGGCTTCTGGAAGCTTCTTGTTTTGTGGCAGCCTTACTCCAGTCTTTCCGTGGCATTCCCTTGTGTGCTTGCCTTTTTCCAGAATTCCCACTTTGTGAGGATGCCCGCCCTCCTGGGTTAAGGTCCCACTCTGTTAGTATGATTGATGACCTCTGCCACCGCCTTGTTTTTAAATAAGGTCACGTTCTGAGGTACTGGGCGTTAGGACTTCAACATACAGATTCCACCGGGAAACAGCCGACCCCGAGCAGCCTGGGACGAGCCAAGGGTCAGGCTGAGGGTCAGAGGAGGTGGAGTCATGCAGCCATCGTTCACTCGAATGTTTATGTTCTTCCTTTGTACCGGGTACTTTCCTGAACACTGGAGAAAAAAAAAAAGTGAGCAAAACAGGCTCCCTGATCTCAGGGGACATCTCTTGATGGGGAGGAGAGAGACTGAATGTAAAAAGATAACGTCGTGTTATGTGCTCTGAAGAAAAATGGGGAGGCAGATAGCCTGGGGTACCCAGTGTGGGAAGGCTGAGAGAGAGAGTGGTCGAAGCATGTGCCTTGGGGCCGGTGGAGTTTGGGCCACAGCTCCGTGGAAATGAGAAGTAAGCTGTGGGGAGGTCTGGAGAAAGAGTGTTCTAGCCACAGGCGGAGGCTCAGTGGTGTGTTAAATAGCACGCGTTTGTAGAGTCAGTTCAAGAAAGTATTTGGGGAAGGGGTTTATTTTTAAGACACCTTGGGAATATCTGACAGTGAGTTCTGATGAATAAGAGAAGGAAGAGCACATTGGGGAAGAGCAGTTAGGTCGGAGCTCAGACTCTGCTCTCAGGTTTGATCACAAGGCCTAGAACACCCTTTCAGAGGCCTCGGGACATGCTGTCCCCGTTGGAATCTCCAACACTCAGGGTTTCCGTGAAACTCCTGGCCTGTTCAGATCTTCCCCCCTGCCCGTGCAGAAGGGAGCCTCCTCTTCCCAGGTCTCCCGTGGGCTCTGCGTTCAGCCCTCTCTTGAGCCACCGCTTGGATGCGTGACTCAGTGGCTCTGTTCAAGGTCGCTGTCCCCACTGCTGGGCAAGTAGCCCTAGAGCTAGCGCCCTGGGCCATGGCAGTCCTTTCCTCCTCTGCTTTTCCTTCCTACCCAGAGTTTCCGTGTATTCTTCTTTAAGTTTTTGATGCCCTACAGCAGTGGTTCTCAAGCTGACTATACGACAGAACTACCTGGAGGATTCTGCAGGTGGCCGATTTCCAGACTCCAGCCCGCACCTGCTGAGTGGGATGGAGCGGGCGGGTAAGGGCCTCGCAAGTGTGTGTGCGTGCGTTTCTGTTTACAAAGCTCTTCAGATCATTTTGCCATTAAGAACCACCGCCCTAAGAGCATCGACACTGTTTCCCCAGGGGTAACTTTTTCATTAGTCAGACACCAAGGAAAGGGGTCAGAGGGCGATGTCACCTCTGCTGCCATCATAAAGTCTTGCCCATCCCCTGGCAAAATGGCCTCAGAGGCGCCTCTTCCACGCGGTTGCCAGGAAGGGTCCTGTTGCATGGTGCACTCAGCTCGGATTTGGGGAGGATGTGTCACGTAATAGCCACACTCCCCCCAGGTCTCGGCATGTCATTAGTAAATGCTGGGGGATCTGGGTTGGCGTGGAGAAGCCAAAGAGAGCAGCTTCTGAGCAGCTTCTGGCGCCCAAAACGGAGCCCGAGCCGTGGTTTAGCTTCTCATGTCTTAAGGACCGTTTGGACAGAGCAGTCAAAGAAAATAATGAGGTTTCCTAGCCTAGCGTCTTGGGGGCGAAGTCTTATGTGAAATGAGGAATTCTGTGTGGTGTCAGTTAGTTCTCCTCCCCCGGATGTCTTGGGTCCACACTCATCGGATTATTTATACCTAGGTTTGTTTTTTTTTTAATGTTGATGCAGATGCTTCGTTGTACCCATTAGCAACCCCAATGAGAATTTAGCCCCAGCTTCATTCTCTCTTTTTTTTCTTTTTAAACTGTATGTATTTATTTATAGAGAGAGGGGAAGGAGGGAGAAAGAGAGGGAGAGAAACATTGATGGGTTGGCTCTTGTATGTGCCCTGCCTGGGGACCAAACCTGCCAAGCTTGTGCCCTGATCAGCAACCAAACTGGCGACCTTTCGCTTTGTGGGATGACACCCAACCAACGGGGCCACGCTGGTCAGGGTCCCAGCTTCATAACCGTTCCTTCCCACTCTGCGCTTTGTGGATGAAAAGCCGCTTCCACAATTGGTGAATTGCATCCCGTGACGTAAAACAAGAGCAGCCTTTCCCACAATTGTATTTTTATAGTTTGGCATATTGGATTTTTTATCCATAAGATTATTTTTATCGCTCTCATTTGGTCTCTCTCCAAGTCCTCCAGATTCTCCCGGAGTTAAGTAAACACCTCCCACTTCTTTTAAGCACCTTTGCGATTCCAGCCTGGCTTTGTGCTCCTCCAGCCTGTGTGCTGCTTCTCTGTCGGGTTGTAGAGCCCAGTCTTTCTCTTTTCGCCCATATCAGACATGTTGACGTGTGTCGGCCCATCTCTCAAAGAGCTGGCTTTTACTGTGTCTCCGGCATTCCTAACTATGTCTGGCCCCCCAGGCCCACTCTGTCCTTGACCGTGGCTGAGTGGACGAAGACTGTACCCATGGTCCACGCCGAGTTCATCCCAGTGCTTGCTTGTGACCGACTGGGTACCCCACCCCCGTAATTTGCAAAGAGAGGCGCTGATGATAAGCCGCGGGTCTAGAGCAGAAGGAGAGGATGGCGTCAGGGCAAAGGCACCCCTGGGGCACGTGACCTTGTTCATGTGTCAGCTGGAGAAGTGAATGCGGGCACCTGTGGGCAAGCAGAGGCCCTCGGCTGGGTGACGGGGCGAATGCAGCAGACACCGGAGGACTGAGCGACTCTCGGGCTTCTGACAGGGAGATGGAGGGAAGGGAGGAAGAGGAAGAGAGGGATAGAGATAGATGCGGGAAGAAAGCTTCCTTGATTTCCAGTGGGCTTCCACTTGATTTCCTGCCAAGCTCAGAGTACTTTGCTCCTATACAGTTTCCCTGTGTTAATGATAAACTGTCTTTTTTTCTAGTTGGGTCAGATTGAGGGTGTTTCCGTTGCTCGCGCCTGAAAGATTGCGGACTGAATGCCATTTGGAGCTGTCGCGTCTGGAGGACCATTTCCCTGTCTCTCCTTCTCCTTCCCCCAAAGGGATTGTCTGTCTGTCCTTGAGCAGTTAGCCATGGGGCATGACGAAAAGCCTCTGGGTGCTAAAAGCCAGCACACCTGGACTCCTGGCTCTGCCATTTCTGAGCTGGGCGGGCCCCATGCAAATTGTTCAAGGTCTCTGAGCCTCGGTGTACCCTCTTTTGTAAAATGGGGATAAATGATGTTGGCTTCACAGAGGCAGGTTTTGTGAAAGTTTTTTTAAAAATGGGGAAACATTTTAGTTATTATTCTTGTGTGATATCCACGGTCTTTATGAGAGCCTTGAAGGATGTGAGAAGACTCGTTCTTGACCTTCAGGGACAGGGCGGGCAAATTATGGCTTTGCAGGTCAAACCTGGTTCATCGCATGTTTCTGGAAAATAAAGCCCTTTGGACCGCAGCTTTGTTTATGTGCTGCCTGTGGCTACTTTTGAGCTACCGTGGCACAGACTTTACAAGGTGTCAACAAGGACCATGTGACCGAGGAAGACTTAAAAGTTTAGTGTCTGGACCTTTATAAGAAACGTTTTCAACCCCTGTTCAAGGATCTCAGGGTCTTGATGGGAATAAAATAGCTTTCTAATATTCATGGTTGCATATTATTGCAGACTTTAGCTTTTAAATTTTATTGATCTTTAATATGCACTGTGACTTTTCACTTACTTGCCTCTGGTCTCTCATGCCACCTGGTGTTCTCCTTCGCCGTCTTTACAAACCGTTTTTTGCTGGCTCGCTATTTTTTTTGGCCTTGGAACCTGGAACCACATGTGTAGGTTGAACCCACTCTGTCACATGCCAGGGACTGCACAGAAGCCATGACATTTCTCAGAGGGTCACCCACCTGTAACTGACACCCCGGTTTCATCCCCACAGTCTGGCCTCTTTTCTTCAGGGGAAGCTCGCCAGCTGCGAGCTGATTCTCCCAGCAAGTATCGTGAGCAGGGAACTTGCGTGAGCCACTTTTCGATGTTTTATGCAAAAATATTTTCTGTTACCAAAATATCACCCTACAACTTATACTGTAGGTGTTTGTAATGCATCAAAACCACAGAGCCGTCTTTTGGAATAAGAATTTAAATCAGCATTAAGAAAAACAAAACAAAACACCTCCAGACTTTACAAGAGCCATGGCTGGGGGATAATATCATGGCTACTGAAGACGGATTTTGCCCAAACCCCAGGCCCTTTCACTGTCCAGCCGAATGCCCTTGGACCCGTTGCTTACCTTGTTTTAGCTCCATTTACTGTCTTCTCAATTGGAGAGAGTGCCTTCCTCAGACAGCTGCTGGGGCAAGGTGGGGGCCGGGTGGGGGGTATTAATTGAGGCGACGCATCTAGGAAATTAGCCATTGTCCAGCATATAATTCTTGTGGGGCGGGGGGCGTGGTCTTGGAAAGTTAGAGACAGTTCAGCAAGTCCTCTAAAGTAGGGCACCATTTATACTAGAACTTCCGGGATCAGAGCATCAGTTTGCCCAGGCCTCGGGGCCCTGAACATCAGGCAGCCCCTCACCTGGCCGCCCTTCTTCTTCACCTGCTCCCCCACTCTGGCCTTTGTGCTGTGTGTGTTTGTGTTCCAGTTTCCCAAGTGTGCCAGCCTCTTTCTTACCTTAGGCTTTCCTCTTGTGCTTCTGTTTAGGATCTTCCACCTCTCCCCCTTTTGCCTGGTGGTTTTTCTCTTGTTTGCCAAGTCTTGGACCAAAGCTCGCTGTCTTAGGCACGCCCTCTGTGAACCAGCCCAACTCGGGCTCTCCTCCTGTGTGAATTTGTTAAATGAAACAGAAATCCTCTGTGACCCTACAAGATGCTGGCAAATAGGCTTAGAATGGAAATAAAAACCATCCACGTCGAGGACATTTATGCGGATTCTAAAAAGGACCCGCTTGGTATGACTCCTCTTCCATGAGGCTCTTAGGGTAGTTAAAACCATAGAGATAGAAAATGAAGGGGCGGTTGCCCGGGGCTTGCGGGAGGTGGGAACGGGAGTTAGCGCTGAACAGGTATAGAGTTTCAGTTGTGCAAGGTGAAAAGAATTCTGGGGATAGACGTGGTGATCATTGCTCAACAGTGTGAATGTATTTAATGCTTCTAAATCGGTCACTCAAAAACAGTTCAGAAGGCCCCGGCTGGTGTGGCTCAGTTGGTCAGCGGTAGGACTGCAAAGTGAAAGGCCGCTGGCTTGATTCCTGGTCAGGGCGCAGGCCTGGGCTGCAGGTTTGGTCCCCGGTCAGGGTGCGTGCGGGAGGCCAACAGTCTTTGTTTCCCTCTCACGTCGATATTTCTCTCCCTCTCTCCCTCCATTCCCATGTCTCTTAAGAAAAATAAGAATTTAAAAAGTGGTTAAGACGGTAATTTTTATGTTACATGCATTTTAACACATAAACGCTTTTTTGAAAGAGGGGATCCAGGTGGATGGATGGGAAGGCTATCGCAGCAGCCCCGGGAAGAGACCAGCAGAGAGTTCGGAATGTGGGCTTGCTGGTGGGGTGCAGGGACCCTGACTGAAGGGGTGACCCGGGGGGTTGAAGCAGCCAGGACGCGATGGTGGGTTAGCTGAGGAGTGGTCTGGGAGTGAGGGGAGGTGCGTGGTACTGAAAGTG
>PVJD01019829.1:0-10813 GCA_004026545.1 Mormoops blainvillei
GCCCTGGCTGCCCATCTCTGTCCCTCGTACCAGTCTGAATGAATGTTTCTTCTTTAACTCCTTGGTTGTGGGACTTCCACGCAGTTTGATGTTCTGGCAGTTCTGGTTATCTTTGGTTTTTGAATTTGTCGTTGTCCTTCTTTTGGTTGTGCGAGGAGACAAAGTGTATCTACCTATGCCTCCATCTTGGCCAGAAGTCCTAAATGTAATTTTTATATGATCTGATGTATGTCTGACATTTTGATTTTTGTTTTGTACATGTTCTTGGGTTTTGATGTTATTCTTTCTTTTTTTCTTCCTACTGACTTTTTTTGTGTTAAGTATGCTGTTGCATGGCTACCGTATCAGCCAGGGATGTGAAGAGAGCTTACCAAGCTCCGGTGTGTTTCTCAACTGTTTTGATGGCTAGCCCCACCCTAGTAAAAATACTTCATTGGCAAAACTGGTGGTAGATTTAACATCCAAGGGCAAGTACACCACAGACTTTCAGTATTCCTGCTCAAAATTCATCAGTGGTTCATAAGTAAACATCTCTCAATACACTGTTAGTCTTAATCAATGTTGTAAGCCCTGTTAAGGCTGTTTTGACACTCTCGTGTAGTTGTTTCTTGGGGACAGAATTTGCCTATGTTATGACTCTGCCACACAGGAAGTATTGCTAGGATATTATTTGAAGTACTCAATACACATTTTCTAGCATGCACTAGATACAGGCCGAGAATATGCTTAAATTCCCACTGATGGCTTATGATTGGGTTAAGAATTTTACTCACATTAATCATCATGAAATAATATTACATATATCTGCTTATAGCATTAGAAAATTAAATTATTTGTTTTTCTACTATGGGATAGTCTGTAAATAAAGATATATTTTTAGATATTTCCATTTCTTTGTGTTTATATGTGGATTGCTCACACAAGGAAACCTGTATTATTTCCTTATAGTATTACCTCATTTTGCAGTGCCCAAATCAAACTGTAGCAACCACCTTATTCTGTAAAGAAATATGACATAAATTATTGCAGCCCATCTGGAAATTAAATTTACTTTTACAAAATAAACATTTTCCACCATTGAGGGAATTCAAAATATAGGCATACTTCAGACATATTACGTGTTCAGTTCTAGATCACTGCATTAAAGCATATATCACAATAAAGTGACTCATGAAATTTGTTTTCCCAGTGCATACAAAAGTTACGTTTACACTACACTGTGGTCTATTACATGTGCAATAGCATTATGTCTAAAAAACAATGTACATAACTTAGTTAAAAATACTTTATTAACCATCATCTGGGCCTTAAGCAAATTGTAATCTTTTTGCTAGTGGAGGACCTTGCCTTGATGTTGATGGCTGCTGACAGATAAAAGTGGTGGCTGCTGAAGTTTGGGGAGGCTCTGGGAATTTCTTAAAATTAGACAAAAGTGAAGTTGGTTACATCAATTGACTTTTTCTTTCACACACAATTTCTCTGCAGCATGTGATGCTGTTTGATAGCATTTTATGAATAGAGCTTCATTCAAAACTGGAGTCAATTCTATCAACCCCTGTCGTTGCTTTATCAACTAAGTTTATGTAATATTACAAATCTTTTGTTGTAATTTTAACAGTTTTTACAGCATTTGCACCAAGGAAAGATTCAATCTCAAGAAACTACTTTCTCTGATAATCCATAAGAAGCAACACCTCATTGCAGCAATTCAGACACCTTCAGACTCAACTTCTAATTTTTTTTTGTTATTTCCACTACATCTACAGTTACTTCCTCCACTAAAGTTGCAAACCCCTCAAAGTCATCCACGAGTGTTGGAATCAACTTCTTCCAAGTTTCTGTTAATGTTGATATTTTGACCTCTTTCTATGAATCATGAATGTTCTTTTATTTTAATTTTCTAATTTTCAATTACAGTTCACATTTAAATTATACTAGTTTTAGGTATAAAGCATAATAGTTAGACTTTTACATACCTTACAAAGTGATACCCTGGTAAGTCTATAATCCATCTGGCACCGTGCATAGTTATCACATTATTACTGAATATATTACCTATATTGTACTGTACATTCCTGTGACTATTTTATAACTGCCAGTTTGTATTTCTTAATACCTTTACCACTTTTTCCCAGTCCCTCTAATCCCCTCCCATCTGGCAACTATCATTTTGTTCTCAGTATATATGAGTTTGTTTTTGTTTTTGTTTTTGTTTTTTTTTTTTCAGATTCCCCATATAAGTTAAATTATGGTATTTGTCTTTCTCTGTCTGACCTATTTTACTTAGCATAATAAGATATGACCTCCATGTTGTCAAAAATGACAAGATTCCATTTTTCACAGCTGGCAAATATCCCACTGTATATTGTACAACTTCTTTATCCAGTCATATATAAATAGACATTTAGGTTGTTTCTATCTTGACAAATGTAAACAATGCTGCAATGAACATAGGACTGCAGGTATCTTTTTGAATTAGTGATTTGGATTCCTTCAAGTAAATACCAAGGAGTGGGATTTGGGGGTCATACTTTTATCTTTATTTATTTTGGAGGTCAAATTTTATCTTTAATTATTCAAGAGACCTCCATACTGATTTTCTTAGTGGAATCCTACTAGGGAAAATTGTAATGCCAACCGCAGCGCATGTGGGCTCCCTTTTCTCCACGTACTCACCAGCACTAGTTGTTTGTTGATTTATTGATGATAACCATTCTGACCAATGTTAAGGTGATAGTTCATTGTAGTATTAATTTGCATTTCTCTGATGATTAGCGACTTTGAGCATCATTTCATATGATCACTCTTGCAGGGTCACTCTGTCCCCCTTGAAGAAATGTTGATTTAGGTTCTCTGCTCAATTTTTAATCAAATTGATTTCTTGGAGTTGTTTGAGCTCATTATATATTTTTCATATTAACCCCTTATCTGATATATTATTGGCAAATGTCTTCTCCCATTCCATAAGTTGTCTTTTTGTTTTGTTTATGGTTTCCTTTGTGCTGCAAAAAATTTTTAATTTGATGTAGTCCCATTTATTTATTTTTTCTTGCCCGAAGACTTATAGCAGAGAAAAATGTTACTATAAGAAATGTCTGGGATTTTACTGCCTATGTTTTCTTCTAGGATTTTTATTGTTTCCAATCTAACATTAGGTATTTAATACATTTTTAGCTCATTCTTATGTATCATAAAGGAAGGTGGTCTAGTCTCACTTTTTTGCATCTATCTCTCCAATTTTCACAACACCGTTTATTGAATAGTCTGTCTTTACTCCATTGTATGTTCTTCCCTCTTTTGTCATATATTACTTGGTCATATAAGCATGGGTTTATTTCTGGGGTCTCTATTTTGTTCCGTTGATCTATGTGTCTGTTTTTATGCTAGTACCATGCTATTTTGAATACTATAGTCTTGTAGTATAGTTTGATATTAGGTTGCATGATCCCTCTACTTTGTTCTTCTTTCTCAAGATTGCTGTGGCTATTTGGTGTATTTTATAGTTCCATATACATTTCTTAATTATTTGCACTAATTCAGTGAATAAAGCCCTTGCTACATTGATAGGAATTGCACTGAATCTATAGTTTGTTTTGGGTCGTTGAACATTTTATTGATGTAAATTCTTTCTATCCGTGAGCATAGTATATGGTTACATTTTTTGGATCTTCTTCAATTACATTCTTTATTGCCTCAGAATTTTCTAAGCACAGGTCTTTTATCTCCATTGTTATATTTATTCCTAGATATTTTAACATCTCTGGTCATTTTGATTATAGTTTATATTCATTTGCATTCCACAGGAAGATCTCACATAAGTAATATTCCTTCAGTTCTTTCATGTCAGCTTATATATAGCCTTTCTCTCTCTCTCTCTCTTCCCCTCTCTCTTTCCCTCCTTTTCTCTCTAAACAGTGATGAAAAATATCCCTGGGTGACAATAAAAAATAATTTAGAAATATTCAGTAAACCATGTTGTAAACAGATATACTCTTATTCTGGCTTTGTTGTTGCATTTATTGATCACAGGCAGAGTAAATTTAACATACATCTTAGAGGCCCTAGGATTGTTAAAATGGTAAATCAGCATTAGATTCAACTTAAAGTCACAAGCTTCTTAGTCCCTAACAGGAGAGACAGCCTGTCCTTTGAAGCTTTGAAGCCCGACATTGAATTCTCTTCTCCACTTATGAAATTCCTCACGTTGTTGGAGGAAATCAGACTCTTTCACAAGATCATGAGAAAAGCATTCCAAGGGCCCACACATGGGAGTTTGTGATATGGTAAAATTTATTCAGGCAGAAATATAAGCTGTGAGCTGGGTTTCCAATACCCCATCTCTGTCTATTCCACCATGGAAAATCTGGGCCAGAAATAGAGTCAATGTCCAGAGATCCTGTGCCATATTAAAGCTCAGTTTAGTCCAACATCTGGCTAGTTTACCTTGCAATCCTGGCTGAAATTTACTCCTGTGCTGAAGTATTCATGCTCCCACCTGGGGCCTGAATGTGGAGTCTGTGCAGCCATCAGCCACATGGATGCTAAGGCCACATGGCTATGGAGAGGGCATGCGTGTGTGCATTGGGTGAATGTGGGTTGGAAGCAATAGAGAAAGAGAGAGAGCTCCTCTGTTCCCCTTAGGTTATAACCACAAACATAATCAAAGTGCACTATCAATTTCCCGAGCTTTCCTGGGCTTTTTGATGGGTCCACACCCTATTTAGACTGACAGGCCTCCCTCTGCATGCCCCAACCAGAGAGAGGAAGTAAGGAATATTAATCTGATTGGCAGGGCAATGCTATGACTTCCTGGGGTGTGAAGCTGTAGCTTTCTGGTGAAGCAAACAGGCTCATACTCCACGGGTTATTAAACTCAATGTCTAATTCCTTTGCTCTCTTTATTAATATCTAGCTAACTGTTGACAGTAACTCTAGATGGCATCTGCTTCCAATATAAGGCTTTGTGTACATTAAAAATCTTTTTATCTTCATTAAATGTAGTCATTTTTATTAATTTTCTTAGCTAGATCTTCTGGATAACTTGCTATACCTTCTACATCAGCAAGTTTGTTATAGAGACAGTTTCTTTCTTTATACCTCATTAACCAACCTCTGCTAGCTTCCAGGGGGTTGTTAGTCTTCTATCCAGACTATGAAAACTTACTCTATATTGGCAATAAGGCTGTTATTCTTTATTATCATTTATATGTTCACTGGACTAGCACTTTTAATTTCTTTCAGGACTTTTTCTTTTTCTTCACAGTTATCTAACTGTTTGGCACAAGGGGGCATAGCTTTCTGCCTATTTTGGCTTTTGATGCTTTCCTCACTAAGCTCAAAGCTTTTGCTGTAAAGTGAGAAAAGTGTTACTGTTTCTTTCACTTGAACACTTAGAGGGCATTGTAGCATTATTAATTGACCTAATTTCAATATCATCGTGTCTGAGGAAATAGGGAGGCCCAAAGAGAGGAAGAAAGATAAGGGATGCTGGTTAGAGGAGCCGTCATAATACACACATTTATCGATTAAGTTCCCCATCTTTTATGGGTGAAGGTCATGGAGTTCCAAAACAATTATAATAGAAACCTCAAAGTTCACTTACTGATCACAGATCACCACAAGAAATATAATAACTATAAAAATGTTTGAAATATTGCAATAATTACCAAAATGTAACACAGAGACACAAAGCGAATAAATGCCATTGGAAAAGTGGTGTAGGTAGACTTGTTTGACATGGAGTTGCCACAAACCAATTTGTAAAAAGTTCAATATTGCAAAGTGCAATAAAGAGAAGCATAATAAAATTAGGTATGCCTGTACTTATGATTTCTAAAGAAAAAGTAAAAAATATTTTGTATAATGTGAACATGATTGTAATAGTAATATGCTATGTAATGTTTTAATCATGCTATTGGGTTACAAAGACAAAATAGATAATTAAAATCCAAGATGTCCCAAACATTTGTTTAACCAGTATTTTTTTTTCTAGCAAACCATTTCACAGTATTCCTTAAAAGCAAAAGTAAAAAGTCACACAACTGAAACATAGTTTTGGGTGCAACATGAATTCTCATATGAAGAAAGAAACTGTGATACATGAGATAATGTACAGATCTACTGACTCTCAAAGTACTGGGATTTTTAAGTGATTTTCATATAAAAGGCATTTTTTTTTGTTCAATCAGCTGTACCTGTTCAAATAATTAGAAAGTTAAGAGAGATTTTGTTTTTATTGATGAAAAACACATTTATTGATGTGTATCTTTGTGGAGCTTGGTAAAATAGTATACAACAGATATTTCTATTTATTTGGAGAAAATGAGAATGAAAAAGTCAAAAAGAAAAAAGGGGTGCCTTCACTATGGTAAGTGTGATTCTTGTCCAGGCCCATCTATGAGGGTTTTGTTTTCATTCACAAGTGGAAGGAAGCAGAATAATACTACCTTGGCTGGCTTGGAAGTTGGAGCTGGCTGAAGATCCCAGAAGAAAAGATGTTTTCCTTCTAGATAATGAAAACTGAGTTTCGTATCATGCACCTGTCACTAGAAAAGTGCTAGACTGTGTCTAGTTAAAAAAAAAAAAAGTCTGCAAAACAAGAGGTACATGCTGTTGTACAGTGTTAATTTAAAATGTCCCCATTGTACAGTTAATATGAGTCTTCAGTAAGTTTTCATGTTGCATTTCAAACTCATTTGTAAGAACAAAGAAGCTGACCTAAAATACTGCCATATGTTAGAAGACAAATAATTAGAAATATCATGTTTGGAAAGATAAGAACTATGAGTGGATATGTTAGAAGTCTGCGTAATCATACGAGGTCTTGTCCGGAAGGTATCCAGCCATGTAATATGAAAAATAGTGACATTTATTGGAGAAGACACAAGATGCAAGAAATATTGTACATAGGACAATGACACCTCAGTCCCCTTCAAAATAGGCACCTGGAGACCTCACACAGTTTTCTCAGTCGCCATCAGCTGCCCTTGATGAGACCTTGATGACTATTTTCCTGAATCTCATCAAGGGTCTGAAATCTCTTCCCTATCTAAGTTGATTTTCATTTTGGGAAAAGCCAGATGTCACAGAGTGCCAAATCTGGGCTGTAGTGGGACTGAGTCACCTGGATAATTTGATGCTTCTCAAAAAA
The DNA here is from genome assembly GCA_004026545.1 of Mormoops blainvillei. Lineage (NCBI taxonomy): Eukaryota > Metazoa > Chordata > Mammalia > Chiroptera > Mormoopidae > Mormoops > Mormoops blainvillei. The sequence goes on from PVJD01019829.1 coordinate 7,151, forward strand.
ACTCTTCACAAGATGTGATACATGAGCAGGCATGTTGCCGTGATGAAGCTGCCAATCACCAGTTGCCCATAGCTGCAGCCTTCTATATCATCTGAATAATTTCTGTGGATGAATGTCCAAGCTTAATGCAAAATTTGATGCAGAATCATTATTCTACTTGCTCAATCAGTTTGAATGTGATAGGCACACAGTACACATGCTCACTCAATGGTATGTACTGCCCCCACTGAGTACAGTGAAGTCATCATTGTTCACCCATGTGTATTCCAGTCCACCTTCCTTGTCTTCCAGGTTATGTCAATGTTCCTCAAACCATTCTCATTATATTAACAATGGCTGGATTTTTTCCAGACAGATCTTGTAAAACCAATAGAATATGTGAAGTCAAGTAACATTCGTTAGAGCTAAAGGAAGTATACATAGAAATAGAATATGTTTCCTTGTGACACTAGACCTTACATAAGACATTACCCATAGAGGTCTACCAGGGGTGCCCAACCTTTTGGTATCTCTGGGCCACACTGGAAGAAGAAGAGTTTTCTTGGGCCTCACCTTAAATACATTATGACACACAATCACAAAAAATCTCATAATGTTGTAAATTAATCTATGATTTTGTGTTGGTTCACATTCATAACCATCCTGAGCCACATGCGGCCCATGAGTCACAGGTTGGACACCCCTGGTAGACTCTAAAATATAGATTCAAGAATGATTTAGCCCTGTGTTGAATAAGAGTGGTGAGAGTAGACATCTTTGTCTTTTACCTGATCTTAGAGGAAGAGCTTTTAGTTTTTCACCATTGAGTATATTAGTTGAGGTCTTGTCATATATAACCATTATATTTTGCAGTGTTTTTCTTCTATACCCTGCATATTACTGAGTGTTTTAATCATAAATAGATGTCATATTTTATCAATGCTTTTTCTGCATCTATTAATATAATCATTTTTATTCTTTTTCTCTTTATTTTTATTATCGACACTATTACAGATGTTCTCATTTCCCTCTCTTTTGCCCTCCCCAACCCAGCCCTTGCCCTCCCCCTTCCCTCTGGTCATTACCATACTGTCGTCTGTGTCTATGAATTATGTGTATATGTTGTTTGATTAGTCTTTTACCTTCTTTCATCCAGTCCCCTCTTTTCCTGTGCCTCTGACAGTTGTCAGTCAGTTCCATGTATCAGTGCCTCTGTTTCTATTTTGGTTCATAAGTTTATTTTGTTCACTAGGTTCCACATATGAGTGAGATCATATAGCATTTATGTTTCTCTGACTAGATTATTTCACTTAGCGTTATAACCTCCACATCCATCCATGCTGTTACAAAAAGGTAAGAATTTCTTCTTTTTATGGCCACATTATATTCCATTGTGTAAATGTAGCACATCTTTTTTATCTACTCATCTACTGATGGAAACTTAAGCTGTTTCCAGATCTTGGTTATTGCAAATAACATTGCTATGAAAATAGAGGTGCATATATTCTTTTGAATTGGTTTTTGGGGACTTTTAGGATACAATTCCAGAAGTGGGATTGCCAGGTCAAAAGGTAAATGCATTTTTAACTTTTTGAGGACACTCCATACTGTTTTCCACAGTAACTACACCAGCCTTTATTCTCACCAACAGTGCACAAGGGTTCTATTTTCTCCACATTCTCACCAGCACTTGTTGTTTGTTGATTCACTGATGGTAGACATTCTGACAAGAGTAAGGTGATATCTCATTGTGGCTTTAATTTGCATCTCTCTGATGATTTAGTGACATTGAGCAATTTTTCATATGTCTATTTTTCATATGTCTATCTGTATGTACTCTTTGGAGAATTGTCTATTCAGGCCCTTTGCCGATTTTTTAAATTGGATTGTTTGTCCTTCTGGTGCTGAGTTGTATAAGTTCTTTATATATTTTGGACATTAACCCCTTATCAGAAATATCACTGGTGGATATGTTCTCTCTCACAGTGGGGTATTTTTTCAGTCTGAATGGTTTCTTTTGCTCTGCAGAAGCTTTTTAGTTTGATGTAGTCCCATTTGTTTACTTTTTTCTTTGTTTCCTTGCCCTAGGAAACATCCACAAAAAATAATTCCTAGAAGAGGTGTCTGAGATTTTACTGCCTATTTTTCTTCTAAGATTTTTATGGTTTTGAAACACATTTAAATCTCATCCACTCTGAGTTTATTCTTTTGTATGATATAAGCTGGCTGTCTAGTTTCTTTTTTTATTTTTATTTTTATTTTTTTTGTACCTGTAGAATTTTCTCAACACCACTTATTGAAGAGACTGTCTTTACTCCATTTTATGTTCCTGTCTGCTTTGTTGATATTTGAATATATAGCCATGGGTAGATTCCTAGGCTCTCTGTTATGTGCCTGTTCTTAAGCCAATACCAAGCTATTTTGATCACAGTGGCCTTGTAGTATTGTTTTATATCAGATATTTTGACCCCTCCAACACTGTTCTTCTTCCTCAAGATTGCTGAGGGTCTTTGGGTTCTTTTTTGGTTGCATATAAATTTTTGAAATAATTTTTCTAGATCTGTGAAATATGCCATTGGTGTTTTCTTGATGTGGGGTGCTACACTGGCTAATTTGCATACGTTGAACCATGCTTGTGCTCCTGGGATGAAACCCACTTGAACCAGATGTATTTTTTAATGTATTGTTGTATTCAGTTTGCTAAGATTTTGTTTTAAATTTTTGCATCTTTATTTATCACAGATATTGGTCCATAGTTTTCTTTCTTTGTATTATCCTTACCAGATTTTAGTTTCAGGGTATGTTGACTTCATAAAATGGATTAGGATGTATTACCTGTTATTTAATTTTTTTAAAGAGTTTGAGAACGATAGGTATCAAATCTTGTTTGAATATTTGGTAGAATTCACTAGTGAATAATCTGGTCTTGTACTTTTACACTTCTTTAGGTTTTTGATGGTTATTTCTCTTTCCATACTAATAATTGGTCTGTTTATATTTCCTAGTTCTTTATGATTCAGTCTAAAAAGGATATATATTTCTAGGGACTTATCCATTTCTTCTAGGTTATTTAATTTGGTGGCATACAGTCTTTCATAGTATTCTCATCTGATTCTCTGTATTTCTGTGATGTCTGTGCTAACTTCTCTTTCATATCTGATTTATTTAACATATTACTAGAAGTCCTAGCCAGAGAAATCATGCAAGAAAAAGAAAAAAAGCACCCAAATTCAAAATAAAGGAGTAAAATTGTCACTTTTTGCAGATGACATGATTCTTTATATTAAAACCCCCAAAGACTCTACCAAAAAATACTAGAAACAATAAACAAATAAGGTAAGCTTGCAGGATGCAAACTAATGTACAAAAATCCTCTGCATTGCTATATACTATCAATGAAATTTAGGAAAACATGAAAAAAATATTTCTGCAATTGTAACAAAAAGACTAAAATACCTAGGGATAGATTTCCACTTCCGGCCAACATGGAGGCATAGGTAGATACACTTTGTCTCCTCGCACAACCAAAAGAAGGACAACGACAAATTCAAAAACCAAAGATAACCAGAACTGCCAGAACATCAAACTGCGTGGAAGTCCCACAACCAAGGAGTTAAAGAAGAAACATTCATTCAGACTGGTACGAGGGACAGAGATGGGCAGCCAGGGCGAAGAGGACGCGTG
>PVJD01019830.1:0-10811 GCA_004026545.1 Mormoops blainvillei
TTACACAATGGACTATTACTCTGCTGTAATAAAGAATAAAATATTACCTTTTGAAACAGCATGGATGGACTTGGAGAATATTATGCTAAGTGAAATAAGCCAGTTAGAGAAAGGCAAATACCATATGATTTGACTTACATATTAATTCAAACAGCAAAATAAAATAAATAACAAAATAGAAACAGTTTCATAGATACAGAGGATACATACATACATAGGTACATAGATACAGACTCATAGCTGTCAGAGCAGAAGAGTTTGGGAAGCTGGGTAAAAAAACGTGAAGGGATTAAGGGAAGGAAAAAAACCCTCATAGACACAGAAAATGTTATGGTGACAAGGTCACTACCAGAGGGAAAGTAGAGTAGGAGCAGGTAGAAGAGGGTAAAAGGGGATTAATTGATGACAGAAGGACTAACTAACCCTGGGTGGTGAACACACAATACAATATACATATTATATATTATAAAATTTTACAATGTAAACCTATGTAATTTTATTAATGATTTTTACCCCAATAAATTCAGTAAAAAAATTTTAAAAAGAAAAAATGTAGTTCATTCTCCATGTACCTAGAAGATAATTGGAAGCATATTATTAACAATGAAAAAATTAAGTGCTTTTACTAATACACTCCTCCCATATTCATCAGTGTAACAAATAGAAATGCTGAACAATGGCACACCTGTCATCTTCAAATACACATGCAGATATTTATCATTCAAGAAACGGTTTATTTCCCTAGTGAGGATGCACTAAGCACTATCTGAGCCAAATTGTTAAGGAAGCAGATGTCCCCTCATTACCATCACCTTTTCCTTTTCTCTGTTCACTGCAAAACATACTCTGTAGGAAATTGAAATGCTCAACCTCTGGATGGTAAGGGTCATTAATTTGTTACTGCCACTAGGGATATTCTTTTCCTAACACATCAAATGTTGCTACATGGTTTTCTCTTACTGATTCTCTGAAGGAATAAAATCGGAAGTGAGGTACAAGCTCTCTTAAATGACTTCCACCAGCCTGATTTTATAGATTAAATAATGGCCTCAATTCAACTTGTAAAAAATATCGACTAGTGCCTGTGCTAGCCGAGGCTTCTTTATTACATACTCACTGATTGTTGACATATCAAGGATTTACTGTGTTTGGGCCTAAATCAATTTAATTTAGGTGTAATATTCCAATTAATTACATAATTTATATTTATGCATGTATATACACACACATAGATATATATAATAGTTATATAAGTATTTTAAGAGAAAATTATTTTACAGCAATTATTGAATGGATAAAATATTACAAACATTTAATTGATGAGGAAAACCACCAATTTAATGAATATATGTGGAAATAAATTTTTCTTCTACAATACTGCTTAATTTTTTAGAAAGAGCTAAAGTCATTTGTTGACACTTACATCAAGAAATCACTATAGTAAAAAATAATTTCTCTATTTCCTAACAAAAACCACTGAGGAAGTACCATATATATTGCAAAATATATAGAAAGTACAAAGAAATATATAGAATGTGCAAAGAAACAGTCATAGTGACTGCCTGAAACAAGGCAGATAGAACTTCCAAATTTTTGCTATAGTAAAATTGCATATTTTAAAACTTTAAAAATTACAAATAATGTTTTACCTACTATATGCGATACATGAAAATCAGCATGGGCAAAGAGAAATCTTTCAGATATATTTTTAAACAGGAATTTTTTTTTCTTTCTATATATTTGAAGAGAGTAGAATCATACTTTCAATTACATGTTAGTGAAAATTTAGAGTGCAATGTTTTGGCCAATGAGATGTCATCCTTAATCTAGCTTATGAAACAAATGAATCTGAGTAATAAATGCAAATTTCTTTAAACATATTATTGAGAAATTGGCAGATAATGGAACTGTTAAAAGTTAACAACATTAAGTATACGGTTTATAATATAGTATTCACAAATAACAAAAATCTAAGATCAATAATTTTGAAATCATGGCCTGAGTTTTTTATACCACCACCTAAAAACCCATACTAAAATAAAACTATGAAGAAAATGTTATAGGTGATATACTAATCAAAATTTGACAATATAAGGTAAATGACAATAAATAACGATTTGTTAGAAAAATTATGTATCACATGACATTCTTGTTCTTCATAAAACAAATACTGTATATATACAAATGGAAAGGATAAAATAGGCAAGTAGAATAAGTTATGCAGCAGCTAAATCATTCCTTGGTATGAGTGTTACATAATAGTTTATCTTAATCGGCAATAATGTGATGACCAAAACATGCAATACTCTGGTGATGAATTTTTTCATCAATCGAATTGCTGTTTTTAATTTTAAAATAAGGTTTTTAAATGTTTTTTGCTAGAATAATGTATTTATTTACCACTTCTATGATGATCAGCGTCACATATTTTTAAACTATTAATAATTACCTGTCCCAAAATAATTGATAATATAGAACATACATTAGAGCATGTATAATGTTCTTGAAGTTAGCAAGAAGGTGTTTTTCTTTCTTTATGTTTTTAAGCTACACTTTCTGCAGCCTTTTTTTTTCTGTAAGGATATAAATTAATCTGCCCTGGCTGGTGTGGCTCAGTCAGTTGAGTGCGGGACTATGAGCCAGCCAGGGCACCTGCCTGGGTTTTGGGCCGGACTCCCAGCTGGGGCTGGATTGGAGGCAACCACACATTGATGTATCTCTCCCTCTCTTGCTCCCCCTCCCTTCCCACCTCTCTAAAAATAAATACATAAAATCTTTTAAAAAAAGAATATAAATTAATATTTTCTGGTGCTTTTTCCTATGTGCTAAATAATGTCAGTCATTTTTATACCCATAGTAACTCTAGACATTCACAGTCTCAGCGGTTAGTTGATCACCATGGAATAGTTTTCTTTTCTAACCCACTCAATCCTGCTTTTTCAGCAATTTGCTTGAAATCACTGCTTACACCAAAGATTAACACAAAATTGTGCAAGTCCAAATAAAAATTAAATTTATTTTCCTCTCAAATTAATTTTTCCTCCTTTGCTTCTTATTTAATTAATAGCATCCATATTTTACTGATAACTTGAACATAAGATACTTGGAGTTACGATAGAATATTCCATTTAGCTACTTCGTCTTCTAATAAATGAGTAGACATCAGTCTCTTAGATTATAAGGCTTTGCTTTTCATTTCACTTATCTAGCTGAATCTTTTACTGCTTGACTTCTGAACTACAGTACTATATTCTTAAGTTACTGTATATACAAAAATAAGAGTATGCCATTTTTTAGTTAATATTTCTTTGATGAGTCCCTACTCAATATATAGTAAATTACACATTTCTTTATATATCCTATAAATCCACTAGCATTTCATTCATATAGTATAATTTCAGTAACATTCCTCATTCTATTCTTATGCGTTACTTTAAAAGCTTCAGTGTTTCCTAACTCTGAGATTATTATATATTCTTCACTATTAATTTTTTTTCAAAAAAAAAATCCATCATTTGAAGTCCAGGCTAGGTAGATTTTATCTTAACAATAAAGTTTTCTCACTTTTTTTTTTAATCCTCACCCAAGGATATGTTTATTTATTTTTAGAGAGAGACGAAGAAACATTGATCCATTGCCTCCATACACACCCCAACCAGGGACTGAACCATCATCCTAGCTTTGTGCCCTGACCAAGAATGGAGCCTCTGATCTTTTGAGGCACAGGACGATGCTACAGCCAATCTAGCCATCTGGCCAGAGCAAGTCTGCACATCCTCTGTTTGATCTGACACATTATTCCAAGGTGGCAAATTTCTATAATTCTATGTGTGTTTTAACGTGGAAGTAAATTTACTTCCCTTACTAAGCAAGCATAAAAAGTAGAAAACATTAGGTATCATTAGGAGGGTACAATTTTTTTAAAATATCTATTTAAAAAAATAAAATGCATGGAATTTATTTTAAAAATTAAAAATGGGACTGCCATTTGACCCAGTGATCCCACTCGTAGGAATATATCCTAAGAATCTTGAAACATGAATCAGAAAGAATATATGTAAACTTATGTTCATAGCAGCTTTATTTACAATAGTCAAGAGTTAGAAAGAGCCCCAGTGTCCGTCATTGGACGAGTGGATAAAAAAGATGTGGTACATTTACACAAGGAAACGTACTACACGGCTGTAAAAAAGGAACTCTTACCCTTTGTGACAGCATAAATGAACATGGATACTATCATGCTTAGTGAAACAAACCAGTCAGAGAAAGAGAAATATCATATCATCTAACTCATAGGTGGAATCTAATGAACAAAGTACACTGACAAATAAAACCAGAGGCATGGTTACATAGAACAGACTGACCAGTCTTAAAGGAGAGGAGGGGTGGGAGGATTAGAAGTGATTAGCCAAAGAACACATATACATATGTACATAGCCTGTGGACACAGACGACAAGTTGGTGAAGGTTGAGGAGGAGTAGGGTGCCAGGTGGAGGGAAGAGAAGGGGATGGGAATAGGGGACATCTGTAACAGTGTCAACAATAAAATAAAATTTAAAAAAATATACTGGGTAGATTAAGATACATTAAAAAAAATAAAAATAAAAGCATTTTTTAATGGTTTTGAATGTTTTAGACCAAACATTTCAAACTTCATAAAAGGAAACAAGCTACAGATTAATAGTAAAATTGCTGAAAACATAAGACCAAGAAAAAAATCTTAAAGGAAGAATTAAAAGGATCATATACCATGATCTAGTATAATTTTCCCCTAGGAAGCAAGGATAATTGAACATATGCAAATCACCAGAGTGATACATGTCATTAAATCAACATGTTGTATACCTTAAACTTACACAACATTATATATCAGTTGTATATTGATAAAGGAAGGGAAAAAACTAAATATATAATAAAAATAGGTTGACCAAATAATATAGCATGAAATTAAACACTTTATATAGGATATAAGGTTTTACTCATTTTATTTTAAATCAAAATTACACTGCATTTAAGGAAAGATCATTAAAAAATGTATTTCTACTTTATGTGGTAACCAAAACATAGAATATATAGAACTGTGGAAGTTTAATTACTGATTGAAGTAAATTAAGTGGAAAATGGGCTAAAAAAAGATAATTGCCAACTAGTACAAGTTTAGAACAACACACATGTAAGCTGAATTTTTATGTAACAAGATAGGAAACAGTAATATATTTCCCTGAGCTTCCCATTTGGCTAGGTGGTGGTCTTCTTGTGATCTGGGCACATTTTGGTTAAAATTGCCTGGCAATTCACTTATTCGGTGAATTTGCACATGTAACCAAATGGAATGGGGGAGGTGCATTGTTACTTAGTAACAGCTTCCTTTTTTATCAATACATTATGACAAAAAATTCTGAAAATTCTGTAATTTTTCTTAAAGTCCTCATGACACCTTCATTTGTGAATAATTTGACTTTCATTAGTTCTTCTCCTATACAAAAGAGCTCCCTAACACAGGAACAAATTATGATTCCTTATAAACAGTTAAGAAACTAGTTTTATTAGATTATTTGCAATAATTGCTACAAAATGAAGTTATCAGTAATTATAAATAGTCCATCTCTTTATCTCTAATACTTTATTTTTTTAAAGGTTTTATTTATTTATTTTTAGACAGAGGGGAAGGGAGGGAAAAAGAGAGGGAGAGAAACATGAACTTGTGGTTGCCTCTAGCATGCTCCCTACTGGGGACCTGGCCCACAACCCAGGCATATGCCCTGACTGGGAATCGAACTGGCAACCCTTTGGTTCGCAGGCCGGCACTCGGTCCACTGAGCCACGCCAGCCAGGACTAAGGGTTTATTTTTCAATAGTAACTCATAATCCTTCTTTATGTGCGAATATAACAAAGGTGACATTTCCAAGTTTTCACATTTGTCTCTCCCCCAGCCCCTGACACATACACACAGAAACATACAGATACAGACATCACATACAGACTTCATTAGTATCAGTCCATAGCTTATCATGAACCATGATGGCACCAGAAACTAAAAAGTTATTGTTCACTTTTCCTGAAATGGCATTTATAACCCTTGTGATTATTCTAAATCCATTTTTCCAGTGTTTATTTGTACAGTGTCAGGAGCTAGGATGTCAAAGCCAAAAGTCTCTGGGTTTGAACCCTGGCTTTATAATTTATCTGTGTGAACTTAAGCAATTTATTTGATTATTTGTCTTATTTTTCTCACAAATAAAATGAAAATTACCATAGCTCCTGTACTTTTAAACTTAGAACATATATATTATATGTTCATCAAATGTTAGTTTCTGTTTTTCTTTTGTGTTCTCCTTTCCTTCATAAAACTTAAAATGACATCCATGCATTAAATAACTTAAAACTGCCTCCTCACTAAGAAATTCTGTGAAGACAGATACTTTACCTATCTTGTTTATGGTTATAGCCTAGGATAGTGTTTGACACATAATAGATAATCAAAACCTGTTATCCATATAAACTTACTGGTGAATAATCTTATTCTACTAATATTCAAACTTGTCAGAAGATTGTACCTGTTAAGTCTCACCTGTGTGTGACTGGGACAACTTTAATCTTCTTTATTTTTTTGAGTTTCCTAATATTGGACTTTAAAAAAGAGTACCTTCTTTTAAAATTGGAGTAAATATATTCAAAACCTAGCTTTGCTTTATCAACTCAGCTTACATAATACTATAAGTCCTTTGTTGTCCTTTCAACAGTCTTCACAGCATAAGAATCCTTGCATCCATAAGAAGCAACTCCTCATCCATTAAAATTTTATCATGAGATTATGGTAGTTTATTCATATCTTCAGGCTCCATTTCTAGTTCTAATTTTCTTACTATTACATCACTTCTGCAGTTACTTCCTCCACTCAAGACTTGAACCCCCTCAAAGTCATCCATGAGGGTTGGAATCAACTTCTTCCAAATTTCCTGTTAATGTTGATATTTTGACCTCTCCCCAGGAATCATAAATGTTCTTAATGTCTCTTAGAATGCTAAATTAATTCCAGAAGGTTTTCCATTTATTCTGCCCAAATCCATCAAAGGAATCACTATCTATGGCAGCTGTGGCTTTATGGAATTATTTCTTAAATATTAAGACTTGCAAGTTGAAATTACTCCTTGATCCGTGGGTTGCAGAACAGATGTCGTGTTAGCAGGCGTGAAAACAACATTAATTGCATTGTACATTTCCATCAGAGCTCTTGGGTGACCAGAAGCACTGTCAATGAGCCATAATATTTTGAAATAAATCTTTTTTTTCTGAGCAGTAGGTCCGAATACTAGGCTTAAAATATTTAGTAAACTATGTTGTCAACAGATATGCTGTCATCTAGGCTTTTTGTTCTATTTTTCAAGCACTAGCAGAGTAGATTTAGCATAATTCTTAAGGGTACCCAGATTTTCAGAACGGTAAATGAGCATTGCCTTCAACTTAATGTCACCAGCTGCATTAGCCCCTAAGAACAGACATTGCTTGTTCTTTGAAGATGTGAAGCCAGACATTGACTTCTCCTCTCAAGATATGAAAGTCCTAGATGGCATCTTCTTGCAATATAAGACTGTTTCATCTACACTGAAATCTGTTGTTTAATGTAGTCACCTTCATTAATTACCTTAGCTAGATCTTTTTGATAACTCGCTGCAGCTATTACATCAGCACTTTTCTGCTTCATCTTGCACTTTTATGTTATGAAGAAGGTTTCTTTCCTTAAACCTCAGGAACCAGCCTCTGCTAGCTTCAAACATTTCTTCTGCAAATTCTTCACCTCACTAAGCTTTTGTAAAATTGAAGAGAATTGGAGCTTTGCTCTTGATTAGGCTTTGGCTTAAGGGAATACGTGGCTGGTTTGATCTTCTATCCAAATCATTAAAACTGCTCTATATCAGCAATAAGCCTGTTTTGCTCTCTTATCATTCACGTTCATCCGCAGAGCTCTTTTAATTTCCTTCAAAAACATTTCCTTTCTATTCACAACTTGGCTAACTGTTTGGCACAAGAGGCCTGGCTGATAGTCTATCTTGACTTTCAACATACTGATATCATCCCGACTAAAATTAGTAATTTCTAGCTTTTGATTTAAAGCTTTTGATTAAGCCCCCCCAGTCTAGGTAGCCTGTTGTGTTATTAGTTCAGTTGCAATAAAATTATTTGTAGAAAAAATATTGGCCTAATTTCAATATTGTTTTGTCTCAGGTAAAAGTGAGAGATGCAAGAGAGACAGGGAACAGCTGGGCAGAGGAGCAGTCAGACACACACAATATTTATTGATTACATTCATCATTTTATATGGGTTTGGTTTGTGGAGCCCCAAAACCATTACAATAGTAACATCAAAGGTCACTGATCACAGATCACCATAGCAAAAAAATTTGAAATATTTATGTGAGAATTACCAAAATGTGACACAGAGACACAAATTTGAGCAAATACTGTTGGAAAAATGGTGATGGTAGACTTGGTTGATGGAGGGTGGCCGCAAACCTTCAATGTGTAAAACGCAACCGGTGCTAAGTACAGTAAAGCGAAGTGCAGTAAAACAATGTGTACCTGTACCTCATTTATTCCACTGCTGGTTATTTCTTACCAAGTTGCTATTCCACAGCTACAGTTCTTTGGTTATATTGTATCTGTTCATCTCACCAATTCCCTTGGTATTTATCTTTTGTTTATAAAAGTTAGTTATTAGCTCTACCCCAGGACAAGAGAGAGAAAGCTGGCTTACATTATTATGAGAGTAATAATCCTTCTTTGTTTTAGTTTTTAATCTCACACCTGAATTTTCATTTCAGGTTATTTTCCTATACACGTTGCTGGTTAAAATTAATTTTTTTTTCTGTCCCCTGTCTGTCATATACATACCCTCTTAAAATAATACATCCCGATGGTAGATAATCCTGCATGTGAAAGTAAACCAGTAAATAATAAAATAGCTGTCTGCATTTGGGCAAGTTATGGAATGTTCTTTACATTGTTAAAAGGGGACATCTTTTTCTTAGGATATTAATCGGATGTGGACAACTCAACATTCAGATTCTGGTAAGCACTGGATAAATTATAAGAGAGTTGAGGTAAGCTTGGAAGTCATACATTAAGGTTATATTTCTAAACTTGAACATATTTGTTAAACAGATTCAATGCAAATCAAAGGATTTAATATATGGTTTGATACCAGAGAGGGGAATCAGCTACAATATCCCTACAGTGTTTTTATAATTATCTAACTTGCTGTTTTTTCCTGTTAATATACCCTGTGTCTGCATAAAAAAAATAAAACAAAACATAGTCTCTTTTTTTACTGTGTTATTCAAAATACCTTAATTCCTATTTTTAATTTATAGGATTAATATCTCTCTCCCTTTTTTCCTGTTATGACAGATAACTTTTATTTAAACTATGTAACATTTAATGTTTATTATACACAAGTATACTATATTTACTTGCAATATGAGCTTTTTAATGATTTGTGTGGTTCATCTGCTGATTTTTCAAATAGGGAATTCAAGGTTTTTCTTCTCAGTTATGTGAATACACCTGGAGGCTTTGTTTCAGTGTTCATATAATTGTTAATTGAAAAGAAAAATCTCCAACTAATCTAAAGTGTTCAATAGATATATCTACTTTAGAAGGAATATATTAATATAAATAATGAAATGCCGAAGATTAAAAAAAATGTCATTGGTTAACAAGTCAACCAGTAGCTCTAGCTGTACATATCTAACAAAATTATAGTTTAAACACAATTACCTATATTTTCTGTAGACATAACTTACTAAGATAATAAAGTCATTTATATGTAATAAAATCATTTCAAATAATACATAGGAAAGCCCATGAGAAAACTATTAAAACTGTGTCCAAGGAAGTGCTGCTTAATAAACAATCCTAGCCAGGACCTGGATATATTGTGTATAGGAGGAAAGATGTTTAAGGAGTTTAAAAAATAGGCATGCTGAGTGTTTGTGACTTTTTTTTCTTGTTAATATCTTGTTTGTTTTGTGGGTTAGGTTCTACTGATAGGTGAGATCACATGGTATTTCTCTTTCACTGCCTGGCTTATTTCACTTAGCATAATGCTCTCCAGTTCCATCCATGCTGTCACGAAGGGTGGGAGCTCTTTCTTTCTTTCTGCGGAGTAGTATTCCATTGTGTAAATGTAGTTTTTTGATTCACTTATTTACTGATGGGCACTTAGGTTGCTTCTAATTCTTGGTTATTATAAATTGTGCTATTATGAACACTGGGGTGCATAGGGTTTTTTTTGATTGGTGTTTCAGGATTCTTAGGCTACAATCACACCAGTGGAAATGCCGGATCAAAAGGTAGTTTCATTTTTAGTTGTTTGAGGATTTTCCATACTGTTTTCTACAGTGACTACACCACTCTGCATTCCCACCAACAGTGCACTAGGGTTCCCTTTTCTCCACATCCTCACCAGTACTTGTTTTTTGTTGGTTTGTTTATGATGGCCACTCTGGTGTGAAGCGGTATCTCACTGTGGTTTTAATTTGCATCTTTCTGATGGCTAGCAATACTGAGCATCCTTTCATATGTTTCTGGACCCTCTGAATGTCCTCCTTGGAGAAATGTCTGTGCAGGTCCTTTGTCCATTTTTTAATTAGATTATCTTCCTGGTGTGGAGTCATGTCAGTTCTTTATATATTTTGGAAATCAAGCTTTTTTCCGAGGTATCATTGGCAAATATATTTTCCCATATAGGGGTGGGGGAGGAGGACTGAATGTGGGAGGTGGGAGTGGATAGGCCAGGGGAAACTAATG